>JABEXW010000089.1:0-50961 GCA_013266185.1 Fusarium sarcochroum | reverse complement strand
TATTATTACTTGCTTGTATTAAATGTGTTCAATATTCTTATAAGGCATTATAGGTTGCTTTAGAGGCTTCACATTTCTTTTTAGGCCTTTGTTGCTGATTTGCTTAGCTTAGTCATCCTCCAGCCCGCTCTTTGAGCTGTAGCCAGCCTCTCGAAATACACCGCGTTGGATGAAAGCTTGACCTAAATAATTCTGGCACATTACACGAGCGACAATACCTATTTAAATATCTCCCAACATACTAGAGGCGGGCAGTGCGCTTTTTGAATGCTCAGGATACCTCCATCGCATTGGCGCTTCGTATCATTGTCGTCCACTTGAGTGGCGTCGCGGGTCGCGGAACTCGCTCGTGCGCCCACGCGATGGAGTCGATCCAGCAGCCCGAGCCCGAGCCCGTCAACCCCAAGAAACGAAATCTACCTCAGCATGGACGATCTCGAATCGAAGTTCGCCTTAAGTCTAAGCCAAAGGACTATGTTCCTGGCAGCGGACCTCCCCTGCAACGAATTAGCTTGCTTCCTCCGCAAGATTCGACCGCGTATATCCTCGAGAGAATCATTCTCCCTTCGCCGGGCGTAGCTGCAAATGGTCACGCTTTACCGAGACGTATGACTTATATCGTGGCATGGCGCGACCTGCCAGCGGCGCAAATGCTAGTCCCAGCTATGGAGATCCTGGAATATGTTTCACCGCGAGAGCTGGAGGAGTGGGAGTTTGCGAATACTGAAGAACAGTTGGAGCGCGAGAAGGTTGAACCGAAATCAAAGCAAGCTGGTGATGCGCCTAAGCCGAAGAAGCGCGGAAGGCCACCTAAGCACAGCAAGATAGAAACGGCTGTTGTTGCGGTGCCAGAGGATGATGCGACTGTTATGCCAAAGAAGGGTGTTATGTCGATAAATACGCCGACAAAGAACAGATTAAAGGACTTTGAAGGACTGTCGGATGAAGAGGGGAGTTCTGTACAGCAATTGCAGTGGGAGACAACTGGCGATTCAGTTGAAACGGATATGGACCAAGGATTTGGCCAAGATGGTCTAACATCCTTCGAGGAACCTGAGAATGCGCGCTCTGGTGAGCAATTGGATATATTGCGCGACTCAGAACTCACACCTCGGGCACCAAACCAAAGCTCTTTTGCAAGCAAACAGTTCGAGTCGTTTCCATCAACGGGAACTTCAAGTCGACAGAGCACGCCAAAGCTTACAAGTGCTAAATCGAAGTCCGAAGGCAAGAAGACGAAGAAGACAAGCCGCCCTGTGAAGAAATCACCAATGCTCAATGGTTTGTCAAGCGGCGTTGGTCAAGCTGCGGAGCCCCCCTCGGACTTCACTTGGACGCCGCAGGAAGAATCAGTCACATACTCGAACTCAGGGGTTGAAACACCAGATCCCGAGTCGGATTTTGCAACGGCGCGTCTTATAGAGGAAGCAAATTCGGTGCAAAGAGGAGAGCCTACGGGAAAGTCAAAGTCAAAGTCGAAGTCCAGGACAAGCACTCCAAAGCCCCCGAAATCAGCTCCTGCAAAGCCCTCAAGGCGAACTCCTCCACAAGGTGAACCTACCGTGGAAGACACAGAACCTGCCGTGGAAGATGCAGAACCGCCAGCTGAACCTGACTGGGAGGTTAAGCGCGTGGAGGGCATGGAGGTATATGAAGTCGAAGGCCTCGGCCTCGTGCGCTATTTCAAAATCCGCTGGGAAGGCGACTGGCCACCAGAGCAGAATCCTTCTTGGGAGCCAGAGAGTAATCTTCCATCCAAGTTGATTAAGAACTATATGAAAAACAGCAAAAGACGACGCCTTGGGGTAAAGCCGCCTGCACCAAAGAAGGCTCCTGCTAAGGAGCCTGTGGTTGCGCCTTCATACGCACCTAGAAAGAAGGCTATGAAACAGACGACTCTGTCTTGGGGGCTGCCTGCAAAGCAGTACAAGAGTGTCAGCGAGGCTTTCGCAGGAGATGAGGAAGATGAGCTCGGTATGCCTATGGAGGATATAGCACCAAACAATCATGAGGATGAAGAAGAAGATGAGCTATTCGTCGTGGAAGAACCGCCGACGAAAAAGAGTCGCGTTAGGACATCATGGGGTGGAAATGGTACTGCAGTGGGTTCGGATCTGAACATGTTGCCAGACTACATGTGAAAAAAAGTGCTTTGCTTGGCTAGGAAGGAGTTTTGGATAGAGGGGGCTTTTGAGAATTGGCTTTATCACGAAGATTTACGTACATGGATGGATGTTTTACATAGGCAAGGCGTCGATTACATACAAAAACTTCACGGCGGCGTACAATAGCATTAGATACCCATGTTTTTCGAAGATTCGTATATTCCTTAATAGGTCTATCTATCTCCCTGTGTGTGCGTTCCCGTGTTCCCTGTGTGTGATGCTTGACCTTGGCCTTGTTGTTGTTTAACCCCGTTGTGTTCAGTGGTAGGGTCTCGTTGGCCATAAAGCATCAGTATTCGTTGTGCCTGGGAATTTCCCATCCAGGTCTTATCCATAGTTATCCGTTGGCCGTAGCGTGCATTTCTGTCCCAGATGGTCCCTTTGTGTAGACTCAGACAGAACTAAAAACAAATGAAAAGAAGATAATGAACAAGTCTCGAGATCCTTCGCGAGTATGTCCTGTGTTCGTGTTGCGTACTATGTCCAGCTATTCGCTGCCGAACTGTCTCCAAGATTCCGATTAGTGCAGATATTGCGGCATCTCCCATCCAAGCAAATGATTCGTATGTGCAAGACGGTTTCGAGCATCAGTCAAAGACGACTCTTCCAAGATCTTGTTCTCGTAGGTGGGTGTAGGTGGGTGTAGGTGGGTGTCGGTGGGTGATGTCGGTTAGGAGGTTGGGAAAGGTTGGTAGATTCCAAAGGAATCTAGTTGGTAGTAACCACAGTGTGGGTGGAAAAGGTGGTGTAGGCCACGATGAAGTCGGGGGTAGGAGTGTTCTTCAAGGCGTTGTGGGCATACCAAGATGGGTAACCCATCGCCGCGTTGCAGAGGCGTCGAACTTGTGCGATCTTGCCGTAAGCGTCCCACTTGCGAATGTCAGGCAGCTTGTTGGCGGCGCAGTACGCGTTCCAGAAGTCGGTCCAAGCAGGGACTTGCAGCTTAGCCGTCTTGAGAATCGTGAGATCGGCGCCCTTGACTTCAGTGCGCGAGTTCGTAGTGTTACGTCCGGTAACATAGACACGTCCGTCAACCAGGACGTAGTTCTTGTCTCCGTCGGTGAGTGAGACGGTCTCTGCCTCCTCCTCAGTGTCGTCGACGTCGGTTTGGAGAGACTCGTTCTCGTCAATGGTAGGGAGAGAAGCGGGTTCGTTACGAGTAGGGACAGGTCGGCGGGTAATAGGCTCTCCGGCCTCTGGGATTCTGATTGGAAAGAAGGTGTTGTATGGGTTCTTGTTCCATTCAAGAGAGAGATGGTCGTTGTCGACAAAGTCGACATAGTGGGAAGTTTCACTAAGCTTGTTGACGTGGTAGTCGGAAGGGGTTATCCCCAGGCTGAGCCTGTTGAGACCACCATAGTAAGCCTCGATCCTGTGGTCTCGCACCATGCGGCAGAGACGCGCCGCCTGGAAGACGCTTGTGAATTCGATAGACAAGACGCCTGTAGTCTTCGGGTAATCTTGCCAGAAACCAACCCGAATGATGAAGTGTAGACCAAAGTCCTTGATCATCCACCAGATAGCAGACATCGGAAAGTCTACCATCTCAATGCAGCGTCCAGAGAGGTCACTTTCACGGCCAACACCGTAGAGTCGGGGATGCTCGCGAGTTGGCGGGTGAGACGGGGATTGGATCATTTGGACCTCGCCTTCAAAAAAGGACCCACTGCTGTGTCCGAAAAGGAGGCCGTTTGCGTTGATGTTACGAACATAGTGGTAGGCTGAGGATGTGTCGCGGAACTCGGCCACAGCACAGTTAAATCCAAAGACCCCGAGGCCCGTGGTCTCGAAAAGAGTCAGGGAAAGGAGCCCTCCAATTCCCATGACTCCGTCAGCGACTTGCCTAATGCTGAAATCTCTTGGGAGATTGTTGATCACCACACGGCGGGTGTCGACAACTTCGACAACTTGGTCATAAGATGCCAGGTCGACAGTGCTGTCATCCTCGGTAATCTCGCTGATGACGTTCTGGGGCTGCCCTTCTTCAGAAGCAACCACAGCAGGAGCAGCGTTGGGAGCAGTATCAGAGTTGATGTCGATAGCCTCATAGGCGGGAGAAGTGGTGTTGTTAGACTCGACGACGGGTGCCGCGTCAGGGGCAGTACCGGTAGAGTTTGCGATAGGAGCATCAACGGTGTCAGAGTTAGAGTTGTCAGACTCAACGGTGGGTGCTCCGTTGGGAGCAGTATCCGTAGAGTGGACGCCAAGAGTCTCGTAGATAGGAGAAGAGGGCGCCGCGTCGGGAGCAGTACCGGTAGAGTTTGCGATAGGAGCATCAACGGTGCCAGAGTTCGAGTTGTTAGACTCGACGACGGGTGCTGCGTTAGTCTCGCTGGGCTTCTAGCCACAGTCCGACCACCGAGACCCATCGGACTCGTTGTCAGAGAGTTCATCGTCGCCCTAAGATCGAATAATTAGCAAAGTTTATACAGTGGAAAGGAGATCAACTTACCAAGTTTCCGTCGACCTGAGCAATCATGTAGCGCGTTTTCGCAAGCTTACTTTCATCTTCAGAGATGCCCTTCTTGACCTTTTCATAGGCAGCCGAGTCAGAGACAGGGCGCTGACCACGGCTTCCAGCCAGTGCAATTTTCTCCTAAGTAGTAACGCGTTAGTATTTTGAGGGTTCATGCTGGGGCATGAGGGTTTGGATAACTTACTTGGAGTCGACTGGCCTCCTGGTGTTTATGCTTCAGGTCATCCTCGAGGCAGATGCTTTCAGCTTGGAGGTTGCGAAATTGCATGTGATCTTCAAGAGATAGGTCAAGGCTAAGCGCTCCCGAAGGGATGTTCACCTGGTCCATCATGACACGGAGAGGGTCGTTGTCCTCTTGAGGAGGAGGAGTAGTAGTGTTGACACCGGGAAGGTCAACGTTGTCAAAAGAACTCATCAGTGATGACTGGGAAACGCAATCCCAGTCACTTTCACGAGTAGCGAGGCCCTGTTGGTCTTGTCCTAGAGACGACATGATGATAGGTATGACGCGTAAGAAGTGCGAGTCAAAACAAAGTGTGCAAAGAGTAGGGATGGTCAGAAGACAAAGAGGGAAGGGGGAGGGCAAGCGTGGTTCCGCTGATGAGATGATGATGAGGGAAATAGTGTTAGAGAGGGATCTGATGATGATCTCGAGTGTTATTGTGTGTTTTGATAGATTGTGGTAGAAAAGGAGGAGTGGTTGAAGGGTGAGGAGGGATGAAGGAGAGAGGAGTTTGGTGGAGAGGAGAAGCGAGAAGAGAAAGGTATAGGCGAGCGCCAGTGCCAGTGAATGCAGCCAACCACGCCTCAAGACGCGTTACCTGCAGGCCAAGGGCATCAACAAACAGCTTAGGGGCTACGGGTGACCTAGTGATGACTAGTTACAGTGGCATTGGTGCTTGGTAACAAGGCCAGCGAAGGTATTGGGTAGCCAGGGCGATGCAGGCGGAAGTAGAGGCTCGCATTGGCAAGGGGGCGGAGGGCATTCATGGATATCAAGTCGATATTTCGAAGCATTGGGGTTGGGGTGAGTCCTGGTCGTGGAGGGGACCAGGAGAGGGCACAGAAAGGGCGGTTTGGTGGGATGAAAGCAGATGATGCTATCCAAGCATGCATCATCTCGGTCTCGAACAACCATCTTGTTCAGAAGTCCACCACGATGCATCGAGAACGACGTTCCTTGTTCATGTGTTCTGCGTAAGCTCCATAGCACCATGACACTCCTTCCAAATTTGCATTTTAGGCCATCTCCTTGCATTTAGAATAACGTCGGTCGTAGATATCATATGCAAGATAGCGTTGTCCGATTTCAACTCATAGTTTTGGACTATTAGCGTCGTCCTCGCTTGGTGTTGTCGGCGACGTCCATCCGTTTCTTTCCCACCCCTCCATGACTGAAGCTATTCGGGCCCACATCGACGACTTTGAAACCATCACGACACTGCCCTTTTGTTGTTCTTCGTGCACCATCGTTCGCCTCGTGTATCAAAAGTTTATCGACTAGTCCACCAGCCGAATTTTCGAAGCCCAGGGGTAGACGATACTCTTAATAGTCAAGAGGATTTAGTCCCTTGCCGAAAAGGCATTGCGTTTTGGAACCACGCTGACCTAGGATCAAGACAGCAGCATCACGATCATCCACCTGTGGTGTTTACCACACGTCGAGTACAACTGAGTCAAGTAAGACAGGGGGCGATGCGTATCAACCATCAGGATCAGTCGTACTTTGCTCCCTTGGGCACGTCGGCAGCGACGGCTTGCCCATCGACACACCCGACATCGATCCAGGGCCGGGACTCATCATATCGAAAAGGCGACGAGGAAGGAAGGGGAACTCAGAACGAGAGAGGTAAGAAGGGCGACTCCCATTAAGATTTAATCTTCCTGGAGCCTTACTGACGAGCCAACAGGTCTTCACTCGAAAACACGACGCAAAAAGGCCCCAGAACGTCGGACAAAGAACGCACATACACTTAATCGCATCCTCGAATAGCTGGCTAGACTCCCAGTCCTCAACACGGCACTTGCACCGACTCTCAGGCAAGCCAGGCTTCTCGGCTGCCACGTTGATTGGATTTACAAAGCTCAAAAGCATTTGATCCATAGAGAAGTTCACACATGAGGATTACAGTCGAGTGGCCACTGACCAGACTCGAACATGACACAGAGGAACGACGGATACCAAAGACAATACAGAACTCTTGAAGCGCTTGCTTCTCGAGTAAACCTCACCGAATCATGAGGCCCACGAAGTGCCGATCATGCATCGATGCCCATTGGAACGAACACGCATAAGAAAGGGGAAGGACAAAGGAAGCATGAGGCGAATTGGTAAGTCGATTGTTGGTAAAGAGAAAGCGCTTGGACTTGAAGCTAAACCAACTGGGTTGCACTAGACTCGATCACTCGATGCCACTATTGGTTGTGTAAAGAACACTTCGCCTTGAAAGGGATTCAGACGTTCAATGAACCAAATAGAGTACCTTTGAGAGGCTTTGGAAGGATGTTGATGAATTCGGACGAGAAATGGACGAGGAAGGGAAGATTGAAACAGTCTCACATGGAAAGACACGCCGTCCTTCCTAAAGTTTCGATCGATCATCTCCACTCTCTCCTTCTCTTACACCAGGTGAGTCAAGCGGCCAGCCCCAGCGCACTTGCCCCCGCAATTCGGTTGGGTAACTAATCCCTGTTGAGAGCTTCCAAGACATGACATGGATCTTGTCAACTTACAAGGATCTTCAAGAGACAAAGACTGATGTTATAGAGCAGATTCAGCCATTACCACTACCATTACCCATTGAGCACCAGATACGACCAATACCCATATCATCACTTACAAGCTCTTCTTCCTTCGGTCTCGAATCAGAATCAAATCAGGTCATATTCGGCGATTCCCCCATAAGCCACCCTCCATCCACAATTCAAGGTGGGGGATCTTACATGGACTGGCTTCAAGCTCTAGGCATCCAATGGCCCAAACCTCAGCCTCACACCTTAAAGGATGAACTAAGCATTTGTGGGGGAAGTATATTGCCCAGTTCGAAAAAGTTGACTCACAGACCGACATATGCAGTCCAACTCTAACCATTGATCGATGCTTAGGTTATATTAAGACCACTCGCACCCCACAAACTCAACTCTCTTTTCTTCCTCAGCAAGCGAGTCTCACTCGAGATTCAAGACTTGTTATCATACTTCCTTCCTCCAACATGGCCTTTACAACTGAGTCAGAGAAACCTTGGTTTCTCAAGTCATCGTGTCCCGTTCTCTTCCCATTTGACGATGCTGTGAGAAAACCCCAGGCCCATTTCGAGGACTATCTCCGCCATGAGATCGCCCGCCGCTATGACGATTCCACTACAGTCGAACCAGACGACGGCAAAGACGAGACCATGACTGATGCTGGCGAGTCTGAAACGTTCACTCTCGTCTCCAACACCACCTCTGCTGAAATAGGTAAGGGCATTGATGCTATGGACGTTTCAGGCTCTTCAGCACAAGAGTCAAAGCCGCAGGAAGCCAAACCCGCTGAGTCACATCCTTTCATGGAAGGCCTACAAAACTACGGCAAAGAGGAGGATCCTTTACGGAACCTAGAGAATATGATGCACACAGAAAACGGCGATCTAGCGTATCGATCTAGCATGGACCCTCTCGTGGATCTCTTCCAAGAGCTTGAATCTGTCCCGTCTGGCCCGCGCTTGGCTGAACTTCTTTCCGCGGCTTGGAGAGCCCATCCTCTCGCCACTCTCAGAATCATCTTTAGTGCCCGTTCTATTCATCTGGGTAAGAGTGACCGCAGAACGTTCTACCGCTGCGCTGGATGGCTAGCCCAGAACCATCCTTTGACCCTTGTGGTCAATTTGCGATGGCTAAGCCGTCCAGTCATCCAGAAGAAGGTCCAGAAGGAGGAAGATGACGACATCGTCCTTGTCGACGAAAAGAGTGACGACGATTACACCAAGCACGATGTCAAGAATGGCGTGGCACACGGATACTGGAAGGACCTTCTTAATATCCTGGCAATTGCAGCTAACGGCAAGCTCACTGTTCTAGATGAACCCAAGGACGTCTTGAACACTGAGAATCCCGGCATCATTCGGGGCAAAAGCGTCAAGAAGGCCGGCGGTCGTAGAGGCTTCAGAGCCAAACTTACGACTCGTGCAGCTCGCTCGAGAGGGTCTCAGGCTTCAAGAGGCCGCATTGTGCGAGTAAAGGATGAACAAGGAAACGAAGAGAAGGTTCGTCTAAGTACACAAGAGTTTAGACGAAAGACACGACAGAGTCGACATGAGACTGCAACGGAGCGCTTCAAAAATGACACAGTCTACCGCGCCTTGCACTTAACGGTCGCTCGCTTGTTCGCGGAGCAGTTGGAAAAGGACCTTCAACTCCTACGAGGAAATGACAACAAGGCAAAGCGTTCTATCTCACTGTGTGGTAAGTGGGCTCCATCACACGATCGTTTCCACGACAGACATACCTTCATCGTCAGCACCATCGCCGAGATCATGTACCCCCGAGAGTCAATTGATAACGAAAGGCTGGTGCCGACCGACGATCGAGAGACGTATTTACGATTTGCCCGTGAAGAGTACCGCAAGGATACGTCTGCCCTCCGAAAGCATCTCGAGATCGTGGAACGGGACATCACAGACAAAAAGTTCGAAAACATCAAGTACGACCGAGTGCCATCTCTCGCCATGAATCAATACTCCAAGCTATTCATCGAGAAGGACCACGAGCGATTTGACAAATACCTCGATAAGGTTGCTGAAGGAAAGGCGAATATCTCTGGAGCCACTTTAATGCCATCAACCTTGATTCGACAGGTGCGAGTTATCAACAATACTACTGCCCAGACAATGCAGTCGCCCGATCAACTCCTTAAGAAGAAGGTGGCAGAAGTGGAGGCCAAGGTTGTCGATGGACAGTGGAACACGCTTGTGCAACGAATCAAGGACTCTGGCACTTTGGAGTCGAGTATTGCGGTCTGTGATGTGTCTGGAAGCATGAACAGCCCAGTATTTCCTGACAAGACCAACCCTCTTGACTCGGCAATTGGTCTCTCTCTTCTCATTGCTGAAGTGACAAAGCCTCCCTTCGCAGGCGCCTTCATCACATTCAGCGAAAGGCCTACTGTGGAGAAAGTCGATTTGTCTCAAACCCTGAGACAAAAGTGGAAGACCCTTGAAAGTTCAAGCTGGGGCATGAACACCGACTTTGTTGCTGTTTTCGAAGATCTGATCCTCCCCATGGCGGACAGAAACCACATCGAGCCGGAGGACATGGTCAAGCGTGTCTTCGTCTTTAGCGACATGCAGTTTGACGAAGCGGGTACCAGTTACCACTATTCCGGGGGTCAGTCCAATGAGAGATGGAGCACGTCTTTCGAGCGCATTAAAGCCAAGTTCGAAAAGGCAGGGTACGAGATGCCAGAGCTGGTTTTCTGGAATCTCGCAGGTGGAAGAGCAGGATACACCAGAAGTGGTGGAGATCCTATCGCCCCCAAGCCTGTCAAGTCTGATGAGGATGGAACATGTCTCGTCAGCGGATACTCGCAGAGTTTGCTCAAGGTGTTTATGGCTGGAGGGTCGTTTGAGGAGGAGGATGAAGATGACGAGGACGAGGTGGTTGTTGAGAAGGACGACAAGGGCAACGTCACGGAGAGGCGAAAGACGAAGCCCAAGATGACGCCTCTTAGGATTGTCAAAAAGGCGATTGGACATAAGGCGTATGACATGCTCAAGGTCGTCGACTAAAAGCTGGATAGGTTGTATGAGATAAATAATGATACCCAAATTGATGAACTACATAATTAGATCCTACAGCTACTGTTTGCTAATTGTGATATGACCATCAACTATGTCCGCATGATTTGAGTTGCAGAGAATTACAATCATATTTTGTAACATTGTGCTTCTGTGGTGGAAATTGAAATGCCGTGTCTACCGTCTCGCTACCCTATACCAGCTTTTTCTGGAATCATCGTGAGGTTTCAGGCAATATTTCCAATAAATACCCGACTTATTTTTATATTAACTCTCTTATCTAAACATTATTCAAGTCACGGCCTGCGTATTGATGGTCCTCATTTTTAAGAAATGTCCCAAGATTTCAATCTGTAATGTTCGAGAAAAATAGACCGAACACCTGGATGAGAGCAACATCTTTCTTGACAGTTGGGAATGCTGGCCAGCAGATAGAACATGCCAAAAATACGGGACTTGGAAGAACTAAAGAGATTTGGAAACAGCAGGATTGTAGTATAAGAATTGATGCCGTCCAATCAAAAGATAAATATTAGGTATCATCGAATAAAACAAAAAACACCATTAGTTGCCCCTCGGAGAACAGCCCTTGTATAACAAACACACAATATAACCGATAACAGAACGACAGAAACATAAAATGATATCAGCCCTCAACAACCATCTCATCCACCATCTTCATAAACCTCTCCCTGTACTCAGCAGGATCAGCTGTGATGCTCATAGGTCCCTTGTGAGCCACCTTGTTGAAGATCTTGACAATCTTTGTCAAAGCCTTCGCATGGAATGAGTGCTTTGTCCAGAAAAAGTCCAGCACGACACATCGATATGTCCACTTGCCCTCGATGTCGTCTACGCCTCGACGCCAGAGACCCGCGTCAGATTCCACAACTGGTACGTCGCTGCCCTTGGGGAATCGGACCAGGAAAAGTGAATAGTCGACGGCGTTGTGGGATGCGAGAAGCGCCGAGTCCGCAAAGAGGAGCGAAATGAGTTCTTGCTTGGCCTCATGCGTGACGCGCACCTTGTCGGGAAACTCATCAACCAGGCGATCTATCACACTGTCCGGCACAAGAGCACCGTCTGCAATATCCCGTTCGGGGAAGAAGTAGTCATTAGGCTTGAGATCATATGTCTCCCAGCTATCCCCATCCTGGCCATGCGGCTTTCCATAGAGCAGATTCTCCATAACGATGTGATGCGTAGGCGCAGCACCCAACATACCACCGATAGACGCCTGCGGCGCATATACGAGATCGGTAATGCGAACAAGCAAACTATGCGGTTGATGCTTCATATGTGCAACGTAAGGATCCAACAACTTCTTTGCGAAGAACTTATGCTCGAAACGTCTTGGTAGAGACTTGATGAGATACTTCCCGTTAGCGGTTGTGAAAAACGTTGAACCACTGTAGCCCAGATCGCCGATGGGCACGAGCTGCGTGGAAGAGTCCTCTGTGTCGCCCTCAAACGAAGCATGGTACTCATCCTCATCAAGCTTCCAGAGTTCCTTGCGTAGAGCGAGGAAGTCAATGGAGCGGTAGCGAGCTAGGAGAAGTCTGAAGAGACGGAAGAAAGCGAGGATGGTTTTGATAATGCCTTTTTTGGAGGAGCCGTGACGACGACATATTGCCTTGGCTATTGAGACGGAGATGCGAGAGGAGCGGATCTTCATGACAGCGTGTGTGCTTGAATTGTTGAAATTCGCGATTTAGGGTTGGCAGATGATTTTGACTCAAGGCTAGAATCTTGCCGTTGTTCGAGAAGCCGTTGGTGTTTAGTGAGTGTTGAGAAGAATGAGAGGTTGGGAGTGTTGTTGGGTGTGACGTCACGTCATCATTGATCTTGTACTTCTACATGTGATATCGCCGATTTACATCCATTGCACGGACTTCAAAGGTTACATATAATAGATGTTGGTTTGAGAAAAGGAAATATTATTGTATCAACGCTGTGTATCCTGTTCATCCCGGTCATTACCGTTCCGTATCTATAAGAAAATCTTGCTGTATATGTTGAACATGTATAATAATTGTAAGAAACCCCAGACATCCCTCGCTCGCTTTTGCGCCAGTCGCTTCAAAACCCTCGCTGTCAAGTACCTATAACAAAGAAAACGATAAAAAATACGGGAAATTCCAACTGTTGCTTTTGTGTATCCGTTGCAATGAACCCTCTAATAGAAACCAATGTAACCCCCTTCTCAAGCATTAATACGCTGTAACTGCAATAAACAAAAAGGAGATAAGAACAAAGCACAAGTCTTCTAGCATGTACCATGCTTAGAAACTGAACAGACCACTTCTTCTCTTACCCAATGGGTAAACAATCAAAGCACTCATGAACAGACCAACACTGATTCCAATGGCAACTTGAATGACCTTGAACAAGACGTTGAACGCCGTTCCTTCAAGGTTACCCATTGCGCTCACATCAGCCGCAATCTTGGTTCCGTTCTTGGTAATCTCATCGGCCTGAGTGATACTGGCCAAAAGAGAACCGCCTGCAGCCAGACCAGACGGCACCTGTACAAAGATAGCAGGAAGCATAGCTGCGGCAGCGAGACTGTATCCGACCTTGCGAGGCTTCTTTTCGGGCTCTGCTTGCTTCTCGGGCGTGCCAGGGCGAGACTCTGGGTCCGTGAGAGTTGGGAGAGACCAGTTCTCCGAGTAGAGCTTCTTCTTGGAGTACCTCGGTCGGACCCTGAGTTTCCACCAGTCGACAAAGTCCAGCCAGCCGTTCTCGACGTGTCGTCCCACTCGCGAGTACAAGTTGGCGAGGATACCAATGGCCAGAGCGCCCAACATGTTGGAGATTTGACCGTTTCCTCCAAAGTACTCGGCGCAGTAACTGTTGACGGACCAACCAGCCAAGGCCATTCCGATCATGACAGGGGCCTGTTTCCACTTGGCTTGGTTGATGAGGCAGAGACACATAGTGAAGCCGGGCACGAATAGGAAATACCAACTCCGTTCCAGAGGTTGGTCACATTTTGCTTCGCTTGATGCGTTTTTGTCGATCATGCCATAAAGAGATGCGCCGATGGTGATGCCGTATCCGAGGAAGAGAGTGTAGATGAGAGCGTGGACCATGCGAACGCTACCAGCAACGATGTTGTGACTTTGAAGCTCGAGCGAACTGCAGAGGACCATGTAACCAGGAAGAATAAGGGCGATACTGCTCTGAGCCAGCGCACTGAAGCAGAACAGCTTACCATCGTTGATGGAACCAAATGCTCGCGCAATGAAAGATGTGATGACAGCGGCAGAAACCTCAAATACATGGGCGTATAGCTCGTTACTAGGAGCTATGACCAACTGGAGGAGACCGACGATAGAACCGAGGAGAAAGGCAATGGGTAGATCGATGAATCGACCCTGGAAAGCGAAAGGGGCAACACAAGCCGATGCAACGCCATACAAGACCACTCGGATCCAGACAGGGTACTTGTCTTTCCGCTCGTTGACCTCGTCCAGACGCTTGGTAGCTTCCTCGACGCCGATCTTATCGTGAACGACTTCCTTGTAGATGTTATGCACATCTCGAAGACGTCCCAAGTCGATACCCTGCGGAACACGAACGAGCTTGACTTCGGTAGTATGCGTGGTGCTGTCGTCGAAGCTGATAATCATACAGCCAGGCAGGTAGAGGAACTGAGCTTCAATCTCGAGAACTCTGGATGACATGGTCATGTACTCTTCCAGTCGATGTGTCGGAGCGCCGTACATCATAAGTGCTCGACATAGCTTGAGTAGATATCGGTGACGTTGGATAATACCGGCAATGTGAATTGTAATGCGAGACTTGTCTCGCTTCTTGGGAGGTGGTGGCTGTTGCTTAATCTTCTCGGCCCACTTATCAGAGATATTGGTGGAACCGGGTGCGGCAAACATAGAAGATGACTTCATAAGCTCTGTGAGAGCAAGGGAGGATGTCGAGTGGCGCGACTTGTGGTAGTTGAAGAGGCCGCTGGAGGGTCGCGAGCGAGGAGGTGATCGAAGAGGCGTTCCGTAAGCTGAGCCAGGTCTGGATAAGGGAGGTGAGCCGCGAGGGGACATGAGAGGAGTGCCTGGTTCCTTGGGCGTGTTGAGTCCACTACCCGGAGCTGCTTTTTCGTCATGGTAGAGCTTGAGGAGTGAGGAGAGAATACCGCCGCGGTATTGGTCGGGTCGTGGAACGTAGTCGTGAGCATAGGCCTGCTGAAGAACAGGAGTAGCAGTACCAGAAGCATGTCCAGTTGGATGATGTGTGTACAAGTCCTTCTTGCCCTTTCGACTATGAGACCTAACCAGATTCTCAGCTGCGGCATGGTGTTGAAAGCGGTCTGTATCTTCGCCTCTTGGTCCTCGGTGTCGAAGTCCAAAGTAACCTGCATCTTCGGTGGTACTCGCCCTTGGCGGCGGTGTACCCTTAGACGCGACATTGGCATCATAGTCTTCAATCAGAGGCTTGAACGAAGGGATCTCTTCGAGCTCAAGTGAGCCTCGTCGAGATCCTGGCGCCGAGTAACTTCCCACCGACACAGCCAATTGATCTGCCCTATGGCGGGCATCGGCCATTGACCTGTACTGACGCTCAGTAGTCCTCGACTCAGCCTGGTCCGCCTTCTCCCTCTCTCCTGGGTCGTCATAGCTGGTGTTTCTGCGAAGCGCTGGTCTCGGACGTCTCGGACCTAGACCTGGTGGTGTATCGGGCGACAACTTCTGTGCCTTTTCCGCTTCTAGTTGACGTCTTTTCTCTTGCTCGGCAGATAGGATCTTTGTCAAAGCAAGACTCAATTCGTAGGCATCTGGTGCATTGGGTGGTAGTTGTCCAGGGGCAAGCTTAGGTGAGCCAGCAGGTGAGAAGACGCCTTCATCCTCACGATGACGGCTGGGGCCGGCTCCCCCGGTCGATTCACTGCTCTCCCCGGTGTTCTCTTTGCTGGAGTGGAAGCCAACTCGCTTCTTTTCCCTGCGAATAGGCGTGTGAACCTGGCTCGGCTGACCGCCGCTCCCACTACCACTGCCGCTACCACTGTCGTTCTGTTCGGCCGACATATCGATGAAGGAATGATAAGAAAATACTGGGTCCTGCTGGGAAGCAAAACTTGGGGGAGAAACTGGGACTGCAGGACTTTAAGGGTTCGCCCCGAGAAGGCGTATCTCAGGGCTCGTTGGATAGGGAAGGATTGCTGCTCATGGCGTCGATCAAAGGGGGGGCATGGTGAGATGATAGACGGTTTTCTACTCTACACGCACCTTACCTTGCTTCGCATTGGATCTTCTCTGGGCTCGCTCCGGGGCGAGAACAAGAAAACAAAACTGGGCCTTCTCCTACTGTCAAATCGATTTGGTTTTTTCTCTCGTAGTGTTGTGGCTCCTAGGGGGCGAGAAACTTGCGTGATAAGGGCCGGTGGGTCGCCGAGAGCAAGCCCGAGACGAGACAACCAGGTTCTGATAGTTTGTGTCCGTGGTCTTTTTAGCAATGATACCAAGAAAGGCTATAAGAGATATGGTGATGACGATGGTGTATCTGCTCATGCCTTGGCTATTGAGCCTATAAAGCCGGCGCCATCGGATCCGTGGTATGTTGTTGAGCTTGTATTGGATTAACCGGCGATAGGAGTTTTGGTGTTTTATTTTTATTTTTGGTGTCGAGTCATTCATTCACACCCACCCATTCAGTCGCCCAGTTACTCAGTCACTCACTAGAACCTTCGTCATCAATTGATAACAGTAATTGTTTGACAGCGCTCGGCCGAAAGAAGATTCCGTAGACTCAGGTTGTTTTTGCTTTTTGGTATTTCCCTTGTTCCCTCTCGCAGGCCAATCCTCGCTTCAGTCTTGTCAGGTCCCGTGCAGTCTGGGACCTGTCTCATCGTGTTTCTGGTCCCTGAGCCTCAATTGGCTCGGGTAAAGGGTAAAAGAGCTTTTCGTTATCATGAATGAGGCTCGGATTACTCGTTCCGGAAGGGTGTGAAAAAGGAAGGGGGCCAAGATACAGTAAAGCCAAGACATGGCCAGGGGCGTGTGAGATGTGCAATGTCAATCTTGAGTGACCGGCCTGCTGGTACCGTTTAGAGGCTCAGCGCAGGGCATGCTGGTTCTGTAGCGGGCTTCCGTTACCGCCACCGGCACCATCCATCAGCAGCTTCAGCGCCACGTGCGGGCCGTGATGGCGTCCGCCTCGACCTTTAATTGCCCTGTGCTTCAGGGGACTCTGCAGCCCTGCAGCGATCGGTTCTTTCGGGGCCCGGGTCATGATTTTCCTAGGTCGGGCGCTAGATGGAACGGGAGCCTACTATGGAAGGAATAGTCTGACTCTGTATGGAATGGTGTCTTCCATTGATGTGATGTTGAAGTTCTTTACAGGTTGAGGCTCTCTTCCTAGATCCCGTCGTCAAAGTTTAGCCCACACCACCTCACCGACGTGGCCATCCACGTTGCAGATGCAGGGCTGGCAGTTGATCGGCAGTCTTGGTTGCCTTGGCTGGTGTGATAAACGTGCATCCTGACGTGCAGTCGCGGATACTGTACTGACTGATGTGTGATGTGGGTGGACTGTCTACCTACCCGCTACCTTACCGTATCTTCCGTTGTTGTCTCTTGTCTTCCGCGTACTCTGTACATATGATGCGATACGACGCGAACTTCTGCCTTGCAATTCAGCATAAAAGCTCGTATTTTGGACGCGTAATGGGCAACCCTCAGAGGTGAGTCAGGAACCACCAACCTTAACATTAGCAACACCAAACCATATATTGAATGTCATCTTATCTTCCCCTGTCCACCCTCTCTCGGTTCTCCCAATTCTCCATTGTTTCCATTCTTGACCATCACATGTTAGAGTTTAGTTTTAGAAACGGAGGCTCTTGGGCTCCAATCTTGAGCAAGGGACGGGAAAGAATCCATCGCTGTCGCAGTGATCCACCAGCTACCGGCTGGTCCGGAGCATCCACCACAATAGGATCATAGCGCAGATGTAGAGGAGAACCAAGCTCAGACTAGAAAGCTCTAGACAAGAACTATGCCTGCCCATGGTGTTTCTAATAATTTCGTTGCCATGGCGTGGCTACTATTCTTGGTAGAGTTTTCACTTCAAATTTAGATGAGGAGGCATTCAACGTATTACAACTCTGGTTAGCGCAAGATAAGGTCGCTCAACTGAGTAATCGAAAACCTCCAATGGAACGTCCGGGATCTGAAAGACCTTTTTTACCGGGTCTCCCGTCCAGGACCAGGTCATTCCTCCACCTTCACAACCCAATACCACTAAGCGCAAGGTGAGGGTGAATAACTACACCGAGACAGACGCCCAACAAGCGCGTCCATTGAAGCGAAGCGAGACAACTTGGGCTATCAATTGTATCAAACCCTAGAAACTCTGGGCATCAATAATCTCGCTGTCGTTGCGCGTCCATTCGCAATCAGCGCGCATCCTCATTGCATAGATCGTCAGCTTCGAAACATCGTCATTTCGCAAAACAATGGCAACGTCGCAATCTACTCAGGGGCCCGGTCCCGTGTCTGCGTATACAATCCCCGACCGCATTGTCCCCATGCGCGTCATCGTCTGTGGCGTTCATCGTACAGGGACGCTGAGTACGTCTTTTTTTATCTTTTCATCCACTCATGGCCGGCGCGTAGTCAAGGGGTGTGGTTGATTCAGCCTCAGCTTTGGCCTTGCATACGTGGCGACTGATAGGCTATCATTGTCCACGCAAACATGTGCTATTTAAAAAGAAAAGGGTTGTTGAGCTGAAGACTAACGTGAATCTCGGATCCGCAGGCATTCGTAACGCGCTTTGGCAGCTCGGCTTTCATGATTGTTACCATATGCAGACCCTCATCAAGGATCCCTCACGCGCCCCAGAATGGATCCGTGCTTTCGAAGCCAAGTACGCCGGCCGTGGATCCTTCACCCGCGCCGACTGGGACCACTTACTCGGCGATTGCCAGGCCGTATGTGATGTGCCTGCCGCCTTCTTCGGCCCCGAGCTTGCGGAGCTTTACCCCGATGCCAAGATCATCATCCTCAACCGGGACCCGGAGAAGTGGTATGAGAGTGTACTCAACAGTATCTACCTAGTGACTACGCCGCAGGATCTCTGGACCAAATTAACCATGATCTACTGTTTCCTTCTTGACACCAACCTCCAGCACATGGCTGGCTACAGCCGATCTTTGAGGACGTGGGTACAAAAGTACGACCATGGCAAGGACAAGGATAAGGCGCTGGCATGGTATAAGGCGCAGTATCAAGAGTTTCATGACCGCATTCCTACAGAGCGTTACATCGAGTACACCATCACTGAAGGATGGGAGCCGCTGTGTGATTACCTTGACGTCTCCATACCCGAGGTT
The DNA here is from genome assembly GCA_013266185.1 of Fusarium sarcochroum. NCBI lineage: Eukaryota > Fungi > Ascomycota > Sordariomycetes > Hypocreales > Nectriaceae > Fusarium > Fusarium sarcochroum. The sequence goes on along the minus strand of JABEXW010000089.1, from coordinate 32,201 downwards.
GAGGACCCGGAGACAGGTAAGATGGTGGAGGCGCCATTCCCTCATCTCAATGACCGCGAGACGTTCCGAAAGCAGGGCAAGGTGATGAGGAGTAAGAGTAGGGCGAGGGCTAACCATAACCTGCTATCGGCCGTGGGGAGGCTTGCATTGACGGGTGTCGTGGGGTATGCTGGTTATCTTGCGTGGAAGAGCCGGCTTGGGGGACGAGTTTAGCTGGGCTAGTGTCTTTTAATATTCATGCATTTGTTTGTCTTTGAAGGCTGTGTAATTGTATTGTATCTGGTATTTATGTAGGATATGCGGAAGATAGAAGTTATAAAAGCAAATATGTTAAGTTTACCTTACTAGAGTCATACACGTCGTGACTTGATATCCTTTCATCCTATATCACTCTCACTTCGAAAACCCATATTTGACATAACGAGGCCTCTACGCGGCCGGCCCTGGCACCTCCATGCGAATGACCTTATCGCAGTTAAGTATACACAATGGATCAAACGCGTTCTTCATCTAAACTCTGAGGTTAGTGTCAAACTCATTGGCAAACATCGAGATCAGAATCACTTACCGCTCTCATCGCATCCACCGTTTCCTTACCCAGCTCTTTCTCTAAATAATCCCTCTTAACAAGTCCGACTCCGTGCTCACCCGTTGCCGTGCCTTTCATCTCAATAGCCTTATCAACCATTCGATGAACCACATGTTCAGCAACATGCCTCTTTTCCTCGGGAAATAGTAGCAGTGCGTGGAAGTTCCCATCGCCTACGTGTCCCACAATCGAGCCAAGTAACCCAGATTGTTGAATGTCGGCTTTGGCATACTCGATGATATCTGGGAGTCTGCTTAGAGGAACAGCGACATCTGTTGTCCAGACCTTGTCAGTTGGCGCTTTTCTCAGCGCAAGCATACTCCACAGAGCATTCTTTCTTGCTGACCACAGCTCGGCTCGTTCATTCTCGTCGGATGCAAAGGTATATGAAGTGCTACCGTTGCTCTTGGTGATGGCTCCGACTTGTTTTGCGATGTGCTTCACCATAAAATCATCGCTACCAGTAAATTTGAAGAATAGAGTTGGTTCTTCTTTCCACTTTAGTCTAGTAAGAGCGGCTTGATTGATACTCATCATCTGGATCTCATCGAGAATCTCGACAGCTGCAACTTGTATACCTTTCGAGACGACCTCACGGACCGCCGAGGCTGCATCACGTAGTGTTGGAAATGTACATACTGCAACGGCTTCGCAAGGAGGTTTGACTGCCATTTTCAGCGTGGCTTCTGTGACAAGACCTAGTGTGCCTTCGCTTCCGATAAAGGCTCTTGTCAGGTCATAACCTGCACTTGACTTTCTCGCTCGCTGACGAGTCTTGATGATGGTTCCATCAGCAAGGACAACGGTCAAGGATAGAACCCAGTCTTTCATGGTGCCATATGCTGCTGCGTTGGTCCCAGAGCAACCAGTACCGACCATGCCTCCAATCATAGCACCTGGGCCTGGATCCGGTGGGAAGAATAGGCCATGAACCGCGAGTTCTTCGTTCAGTTCCATCCATCCAATGCCAGGTTGTACAACGCAGTCGAGATCGGTTTTGTTCAGCTCGACTATTTGGTTCATTCGACCAAAGTCGATGCAAACGCCCTGGAAATGAGGAATGTATTGGCCTTCGATGGATGTGCCCCCCGAATAAGGCGTTACGGGTAAATGACGTCGGAAGCATACTTTCATCAACTCCGAGACTTGCTCGGTTGTCTCAGGGTATAGTATCACCTGTGAAAGAATGGCTGCTTCTTCAGACCAGGCGTATGATTGGTAGTCTGATCCGGAATGGGTGAGTAGGTCAGCTCGATCTGTTGATACATGATCTTCTCCAATGATTTGGGAAAATTCATGACATGCAGCTTTGATGTTTGACGGAGAGATGTCGTGTATGATCTTTGGAGTATTGGAGAGTGGCTGTGTTGATGCTAGCTGGCGCTTGGTCGGTTGGCTAGCCAGGGCCAGTCCTGCAACGCCAACTGCCACAGCTCCTAAAGCGTAATATCCTGCCGCATGTCTTAATGAGTGGTTTATATGAATGTTCAGTTGGTTGCATACCGATACGTGACCCTGCTCGACTTTGTGACAGCTCGATTGGCGCCCCGGATGAAGTTGAGATTCGACGAGTTTGTCCAAGTGAGTTTGAAGCGCAATGTAGACGGCTGGGTCTTATAAAACGCAAATATCTATGTGCTGGGGACATGTTTGCTATACAGTGGTGAGAAGCGTATTTAGATAATTGCGATAATGCTCGTGCAAGGTGTAATAACAGGGTATCAAGATACTAGATAGAAATAACACATGGAGGGAAATGAAAAGGGAAAGGCGCTCAGTCAACCAACATAAGGATCTATATGTTGGCTCTAAATAGCTGCGACGCAGAGTGATGCCAGTCTAGGTTGGTCAACGAGCACACAAGATTCGGCTGTGGTGGTTGCGTCTTCGGCTATGGCCTCTCGGTTGTGGTGATTTCGGCTTTGGCCATGTGCGTCCCCTCGTGCCATTACTACTATTGCTCTATTTTGAAGGCCTACAAGATTTTACCACATTTCTTGGCATACTCGCTAAACGTTTTCCCCGGATTACGGCGCCTTTATTGCCGCGATGTGATCCGAGAAGGTAGATGGGATGTAGCCCTCGCAGTAGTCTCAAAAGTGAACCTCGTCAGGTGCCATTTTGAGGCTCATGAACCCTCCAATAACTCTTTCTAGAGCACAAAGACTAGGGCTGGGTGAAATATTTAAATCTTATTCATACGAGCTCAGAGCTAGCTATTCCTAGATCGGCCAGAAAGTACAAAGCTTGATACTGCGAAGAGTCAGGTTGTGGGAAATCCATAATATCTCCCGAGTGAGTGTATGAGAACACGCCATTTGTCAAGTACGTAGGTAGATAATTGCCCATTCCCTGGTTCAACCCTCCGTTATGACAATCTTCCCCACGCGAGTGCGCGTCAAACATCAGGTTTGCGTCCTCGGCTTCGAGATTCGGCGTGAAGTAGCTGGGTTGGTCTAGAGAAATAGGGGTTTTCATCTGAGTCTCGTTACTTGCAGCAATACTGCGAGCTTGAGTCGCTTGGGGATCGACCTCTTGACAAGTCTCGTCTGAGACGTGGCTCTGTCGCATTATCTCCTCCGGGCCTGACTCAGAGCGGTTGATGATGTCCATAAAGAAATTTCTTATCCATCGCGCGAGGATATAAGTTGGCTCAAATTGTTTAAGAGCGAGCAGACCTGGCCGGATCTTACAAAGTAGTTGATCACTTTTGGGGGGCGATGTGCTGCCGTCGGCTGCAAGTGCCATCATGGCAGAAAAGAGAGCCGAGACACTAATGAGGACAGTTAGTATATGGAACTGCCTTAGGGTAGAACGTGGGACCTCACTAGATCATTGGAAAATGCATTGGCGTCCAGTAGAGTAGTGAGTTCTCTACCAATGTAAAGACTTGGGTTGCCGAGTCAAGAATAGGCTTAGTCTCCTTAGTTTCCTTTGACTGTCGTTGAAGTCGCTGGTAGAGGTTGATGAGGTAGTAACTAGTATTACACGTGAATAAGAGGCTATATACCCAACATGAACATGATTAGATACTGACTGATAACAGATCTTCAACGTTAGGCTAAGATGATGATTCCCGTTGAACATGGTAACGGCCTGAGAAGAATCGAACCAAGACTGCATGCTTGTATGGATATCTTGCATTGCTTTCTGACGGATAGTCGAGTCTCTGCTCAGAGATAAGCGCGATGGCGAGCAGTGTAGAAAATACAACCGGGCGACTACTGGATTAGTATGGCTCAGTGAGTAAAGCCTTGAGATATCTTACCAGTCTTGTTAAGCTCAACCTGTGAGATGATGTACTGGGCTGTCTCTGTGGCTTCATCCGGGAAGTCTTGTACCACTAGGTCTTCGACATCATGGTCCAAGTCATTGATTGCCATAGGCGTTCCCGTAGAGATGGAAACTTGTCGGTCTCGTATCTAATCAGGTCAGACTACTAGATCAGTAGATTATATCTCGAGTGACACCCACATATAAGCACCACCAGATACGTTTCCATCTTGACTTCTCCTGCGGCGGCATTTGGGCGTTGCTTGTACTCCTGTGATAACCCATGCACTGGGCGGATCGAATAGCGGCAGCGAGCCACCAGTGCGTATCTCGGTATGCTGCAGGATTTCCAAACCAGTAGTGTAGTAGATATGATGAGAGGATCATGTCGATGCGACTTGACTCTCGATCCACATCGAACGAAGTACTAGCTTTGTTGAAGAGCTCGTCGTTGGCATCTAGCCGGCTACTGTGACCTATCATGTATATGACTTCGAGCTCACAATGGATAGATGCGACGAAAAGCACGCTGCGTAAAAGCGTCCCGGATATCGTCCCTTCGTGTAGTGATGTGAAGAAGGATTGTCTCTCGAGGATCGGGCAAAACGCATGGAACTTCTCAAAGTAGGCTTTTATCAACCTATCAACTACTTTTGGCGGCGGTAGGTCGGTCAAGTCTGTCTTTTCGCGAGGAGTGTGTGCTTTGTTAGCGATGCTTTCTTGTCTTGCGACGCTCCGAACTGTCTCGTTGCAGTCGTGTATGGGACGATGGAGATTGGTATGGCCGGGAGCGAAGCCTCGCATCATATAAGAAGCGTACCAGCTTTCACCAACGACACTGAGCTGGACGTTTGATGGGTCCCGAGGCGTGCTGTCGGCTGTTATAGCTCTGGGATGCTGCCCTTGCTCCTCTTGGTTCTCAAGGGTTGTAGTAGAGGCTTCATCGACAATATCTACCTCCTGACGCTGAGGTGTCATGCTCATACTCATGTGAGTAGGACTGTGTGTTTCCATGCTGATACTAGCCGAGCGTCGGGGGAATTGAGAATCACTAACACCAGCCGGCTCCGGCTCCAATGTGAACCGTCCATTAGGACCCCTAGATATCTGACAGTCAGACGGAATGAGGATTGACTTATATGACATGACTTACCTCTTCCTCTTAGACTGAATTAAGGTACACTGCGCGTGATTGTTGCTCTTTTTGCACCCTGTACAGGGCACGCCAATGGTTGACCCATCACACTTTGTTCTTCGTCTATTGCAGCGTTCACAGGCGGGACCTCTCTTCCGCACATGATCCTGGGCCGTTGAGTGCCTTGTGCTTCTCGGTCGAGGAGTGGATTGATCCATCAGACCGACCTTTTTCGAGTAGGAATGAGATGGATGCCATGGCTACAGGATACAGTGGACATGAACCTGTGAGAAAGCCATGCCCTACCCCGCGACAAAGGATTCTAGACTAATGCACCCCGCACAGCTTGTCAATGATCTAGCCGATTGCACATTGCTTGGCATTGGAAACTTGGACAAACATTCAAGGGAGTTGTGGAGAGTTTGAGCCAAGAGACAAGCACCATAGCCGATGGTTATCGAAATGTCATTGGTCGCGGCGACATCTCGTCCAGTATCGTCGGCAATGGTACAACCACATCTTCCCCGGATTCCGGGTACAACACGGACCATGGGGGACCTGTCTTGATACTTGCTTGGAGTCGATCGATCGTGTTACCATACCAGCTACTGGTTATATAAAACTTGGTATCCCTCCATCTTGTTGGAGTTTGCAGCTCCATCATCAGCCAGCCAAACTCAGTGACCATGGCCCACACACAAGACAACACCACCCCGTCGAGAGAAGAGAAAGAGGATCTCGACATGATAGAGACCAACAGCCACATTGAGAATAACTTTGATACTACAGCCGAACACGCACACGATGCCAAATTCGAAAAGAGAGTTCTTCGCAAGATCGACTCTCGTCTTCTGCCCATTCTCGGCTGCCTCTACACCATCGCCCTCATTGACCGATCCAACATTGCTGTTGCTCGCATTTCTGGCATGGATGAAGACCTTGGCCTAACCGAAGGCAATCGTGTCTCTGTTGCGCTCATGGTATTTTTCATCGGCTACATCATCTTTGAGATTCCTAGCAATGCGTTTATCCATAAACTTGGCGCGGCAAACTGGCTTGCCTTTTTAGCTGTTGCTTGGGGCCTGGTGTCTATGGGCATTGGATTCCTGGAGAATTGGCAGGGATTGGCTGTGTTGAGATCTTTACTGGGAATCTTTGAAGCTGGCTTCTTTCCAGGTAAGTCGGCATCGACAAGGACACAAAGTAAGACTGAAATGTTTGTGTTGACTCTCTACAGGTTGCGTCTATCTTGTATCCTCTTGGTATGTACGATACGAGGTCCAAAAGCGCATGGCAGGCTTCTTCCTAACTGCCTCCGCCCTATCTGCCTTTGCCAACATCCTTGCATACGGCCTTATTCAGATTTCCAAGGTTCATCATTACAACGGGTAAGCCTAGATAACCACTGTGTAACTCCATCTATTAACTCTTGTGCTGCAGATGGAGATGGATATTCATCATCGAAGGTGCAATCACAGTCGTCGCTGGCGTCGGTTCGTGGTTCATCATCGTTGACTTTCCCGACTCGGATAAGAACACTTTTCTTACACCTGAGGAGCGAGCCTTCGTCAAAGCTCGACTCGTCGCTGACCGAGGCCCCGAGGAGCGCGAAAAAGTCACGATCAAGATAATTCTCAAGACAGCCGCCGATTGGAAGCCATGGGCATTTTCTCTCATGTACATGGCTGGTGCCGTTGGAGTCTATGCCTTTCTCTTTTTCTTGCCCATCATTCTCCGAGGCGGTCTTGGTTACTCCCTCGAGATGTCCTTCATTCTTAGTACTCCGCCTAGTCTCTTTGCGGTGGTGTCAGCTATGACTATCTCGTGGTTGGCCGATAAGGTTAAGTTGCGTGGTCCATTTGTTATTCTTCAAGGCTTAGTCGGTGTAGTTGGGCTTTGCATGACTGGCTTTCTCGACAGCCCAACTCCAAGATATATCGGGACTTTCTTGGGAGTCGCTGGTGCTAATGGGTTGGTGGTCACGGCGCTGGCATGGCAAGCGAATAACATTGTGGGTGATGCTCGACGTGCAGTCTCTACTGCCATTCTAATCAGCATGAGTGGTGTTGGCGGTATCTACTCTAGCATGGTATTTCGTAAGTACTATACCTGGGTACTGCAGCTTTTGAAGACACAATAGCTAATTCTGAACAGGTCAACAGGACGCGCCCAATTATATCCCAGGCCTTGTTGCTGTTATGGCCATCAATATTGCAGCTATTCTAGTCGCAGTGTTGACTATGGTTCTACTGAGGATCCAGAATAGGCGGGCGGATGAAGGCAAGGGTTTCTGTGAGGGCAGAGAAGGATTTAGATATACTATTTGAGACCTTGGATGAGACATATAGTCACATATAACAACATTGTTTAACTGTAGTTTATCACTGCGAGAAGATGCAATGTGCATAACTTTGTTAGTTCAACTTCAAATATTAATGGGTAAAGTATTAAGGCATCTAGAAATAATAGCCACGATAAAAATAGATTCACAAATGCAAAAGTTCATTGTCATGGTCGAGTTCATGAAACAATGCACAAGTTGAGGAATGCAATGGATAAGTGAACCCCCACGCCTTAGCCGCACGTGAGGAAAATGGCCTGCAGTGGCCCGTTTGGTAGTCGATGGTCTGCTCGGAAGCTTTGTATCAGATCACGACGATCACATGGCTACTAAAACAACCTCCCAACCCTTGTACTTATTCTTCCGTCAATGAAATTCACCAATTGGTGTCTTAGCTCAGATCTCTCATCTCCCCTTCTTCGGCAGTAAAAAAAAGTGGCGAACGTTGCATCGCCATGATCATAAGATACCTTTCTCAGCTCTCTCTTCTCTTCTCTCCAACCCCCCCACGCTTCATATACAGCAATTTAACCCGGCCATTTCCCCTCTCTTGTACATTCCTTTCTCAGGTTACACAGAATCAATGTGAACGTGACAAGCCAATTCGAGGCGTTTATTGGCTAAAGTCCAGAGCTGCAGAGCGTGGGGGTTCAAGGCGATTTAAATGGCCTCTGTTTGGTCAATTGCATGGGACTATCCCCAAGCCTAGCAGCTAAACCCGTCGATTGGAGTCCAAGGCTTGACTTGTTTGCGGCGGCGTTGTCCCGTTTTGGATCTTGGAGGGATCAGACGACTGTGTTCACGGACGGTACCTGCTTCTACGAGGATGATCGCTGTTGTTGTCGTGTGATGGATGGCAACCATCTGTCCGTGTTATGCTCGACATACAACGTGTGGCAGCGGCGCATGAATCTCACTCATCTTGGTGGTGGCGGACTGTCAAAACTCTGCACTTTTGTTGTGTAACTAAATACCGTACCCCGTTTCGCTACGCCGTGTAAGTCGCATCGTCACGTACGAGAAATCGCCGGAGGTTAACGCTATGAGCTCATGACGAAGATGCAAACCCCCACTGACGACTCCATAAAGCTCGAGGCTAAAATAAGTCGTCTCTTATCTCTTTGCCCATCGCACGAGGTGGCCGGTTCGGACCGGAGGCTCTCGGCCGGAGCACGGCGGAGGTCATTGTCTCGTCTTCCCCGCTTGACCCAGGGATCCGGTGGCTGCTCGAGCGAGAGACTAACCCCCACGCTTCTGTGAGCGTCCATGCTGGATTGACACCTCGGATCGAAAGCTTGGGGTTCGCCAAAGCCTCATGACGACTACGCCACTCTTCCTGGTTGGACATAAAAGACCAGCTGACGCCGGCCGCTTTGACGACAGCTTTTCAAAGACCCAGAATATCCTGTTTTATTACGTTGCTTGCGTCTGTGTGCTTTGCTTGTATAAAAGACGACTTACAGCCCTCTGCACTTACATCTTTTCTTATACTTCTATCCAGGACCATATGCCTTCGACATTGCTCGAATCTCCCACCATGGGCTCTCCCAAAGCATCTCAACTACGACTCGATGATGGTGTCTACGTCCCTACTCTCGCCTTCTTCACTCCTGAGGACGAGGTAGACGTCCCGGCCCTTGAGAAGCATGTTATCAAGCTTCTTGAAGCTGGAGTCGCTGGTATTGTCGTTCACGGCTCTAATGGCGAATGCGCCCACCTCTCTCCTTCAGAGCGCACCACCATCATCCGCGTTGCTAGAGATACCATTCTCCACGAGGCCAGTGGCACTCGTGTCCCTCTGATTGCCGGTTGTGGCGCTCAGAGCACGAGGGAAACGACCGAGCTGTGTGAAGACGCTGGTAAAGCTGGTGCCACGCACGCCCTTGTGCTACCGCCCAGCTACTACGGAGGCCTTCTCCCTGATGATCTGGTTGTGCAGCACTTTTACGCCGTGGCCGACAAGAGCCCCATTCCTCTTCTCGTGTATAACTTCCCCGGTGCCGCTGCTGGACGGGACCTCTCGTCGGACACGATCCTCAGCATCGCTAAGCATCCCAACGTCGTGGGCGTCAAATTGACTTGCGGCAACACGGGCAAGCTCGCTCGCATCGTGGCCGATTGTCCGGAGGGCTTCTTTGTTGGCGGCGGTAGCGCAGACTTCATCCTACAGGGTCACGCGGTTGGCGCCAACGGCACCATCTCTGGTCTGGCAAACCTATGCCCTCGAGCATGCGTTCGCATCACAGAGCTCGCTGACGAAGGCAAATGGAAGGAAGCCCGACAGCTGCAAGCCAAGGTCGCCAAGGCAGACTGGACAGCCATCAAGACAGGCTTCGTTGGCGTAAAGGCAGCCTTGGGACACTTTGGCGGCTACGGTGGTGAGCCTCGACGACCATGTGTGGCGCCCTCACAAAAGGATCTCGACACTATTACCCAAGGATTCCAAGAAGTGATGGATCTTGAACCTACGCTATAATTGGGAAAAGCATGACTATGCAAGTTTTTTGGTTGGAAAAGACACAAAAATGGGACTGCATAGAGTTGCATCAGGTCAGGCGGTCTGGTGATGATGATGATGACGATACCTTGATTTCAAGCACAAGATGGTGTTGTGGCGTTGGCTGATCCCTCTGATCAAAAGCTGTTGTAATTCTGCATTTACAAAGCGTATAGCACTTTTAGTTACTAATGATAACATTTGTAATTGTTACTCACTTTCTCGGCGTCTTTTTACCCCATCGAAACTAACTGTTCCCCGCAGAGTGGCCATATCCCACGCTGTGTAACCTGCATTAAGCATATTATCCCGGTGAGATCTTTTCGGGAGTCAGAGAGTCTGGGGGAGGCGAAAACGGCGTTCAAATGTCTCGAGGGCACATGTCCAATGGGATATTTGGTGTGGCTAAATAAGACACGCTCAACATTTCCTTTTCTAGAGGCAAATGCATCCAAGGTCTCAGCTCACGCGTCGGACGTTTTCTTGGTAGAAACGGGTCATGGATGGGGAATAATCGTGGGGAACCCCGCAAAATGGATCTTTATCATGTGGAGTTTTCATGAACAAGTCAGAGACGACGAGTTTGTAATGTTGCAAAGTACTAAGAGGAAATCGCCGAGGTAGCTAGAAGCTATTATTTAGATGACCAGCTTAACTTCCTAATCCCAAATGTAAATCTATAATACTTGATGTAGAGCACGAGCTGACAGTGAACCCTCCATGACGAGAAATAACCTAATCAGCCTCAATGCCAAGGGTGACAGTCAGCCGGTCGAGAGGAGGAGGAGCATCAAGAAACAGGTTATTCTGAGGCTGACCGGGAATACATACCTAGCGAAAGTAGGCAACCACCGGCTCTTACGTTGGCGAGGAGAAGAGTGTGGAGATGTTAAACAAAGTGCATGTGGAGAGGGGAAAAGCGTGGGGGTTCTCGGGAATAAAGACGACATACTACGGTGTGGGAAAGGACGTTTGCTAAGAGGGATTGGGTAGCATCGGGAAGATGATTTGCTTCGGGCCAAATTCAAGAGAGTCACGAAGCTTGCATAAGAGACTACTCTCGACTTGTCAAGACTAAAATATTGCACTCAGATCTAAAGTAGGAAGCTATGTAGATCACATATCCCGTATACTTTAGAAATCGGCCACGTCAAAGTTGCGGATCAAGTCGTAGTAAAACTTGACGATATCCAGGTGCGCATCTATCCTTATCCTCTCATCAACCGTATGAATATTCTCCGAGCCGCGCTGTCGAGTTGGCGTCCATCGGTAAATGTTAGGCGAGAGGTCTACAATGCTGTTAGCGCCCAATTTCTAGCCATCATACTGATTTCACTTACTCAGATAGTGCCTGGTGTCAGTGTTTCCAGTCATGATTTCTCCAACAGGCACGACCTTGCCGCCCTCAAACGCAAAGCTATGCTGAATCGTTCCTGAGAAAATATCCCAGATTGGACCACTCGTAGGTGCAATGGGCGTGGTCACGGAGTTTCGAACTGCTGTGAGTTTAAGATGACCTTCGTAGTCGTACGCAGTCGTCTCGACAGAGTCACCGCTTGCGAAAGCTTGGTACGCTTCGTCGCCCTCGTAGGCATTGACGCTCAGGTTATACTTTCGCACAACAGAGTCAATATTCTTCAAAAACTCACGCTGCACCTTCTCATGGCTGTCCTGAGGTGCAACGCGGTAGTTGACGCCTAGGTTGACAACCTCTGGCATAGCATTAATCTTCTGGCCGCCTCGGATGATGTCAACGGCCTGCGTCGTCTGGATAATGAATTTGGCATTAGGATCGAGTCTGATGAGCTCGGCTGTCAGCTTGTCAATGTCGTCTTCCTTGAGAAGATCGTTGAGCTTGGAGTGGGAATCCGGTGAGTGACGCGCAAGGCACACGAGGTGGTTGTAGACGGGGCTTCCCTTTAGTAGTTCAGGTTCATAAGGATTTGCCTCAAGCGCAGAGACAATTTCAGCAATGATACCGATTCCCGTATGCGGATGAGGAATAGAGCTGTGACCACCCTTGACCCGAAGTTCGGCCCAGATATCAATTGCGCCCTTCTCTTGCACAGAGGGAAGCACGTAGAGAGTATCGTCGATGAGCTGGATTCCCGAGCCACCCTCGTCCAAGATGAAGGGAATCCCATTGTCGCCATATCGCTCCGTTAGGAACTCGCCAATCTTAGCAGCTCCACGATGTCCCGAACACTCCTCATCAAAGCCAAACGCCAAGATCAAAGTACGCTTGGGAGACCACTCAGTATCTGTGAGCAGCGTCTCAATTGCCGACAAGAGAGCCGTAAGACTGTTCTTATCGTCAGATGATCCACGACCCCAGAGCCACTCGCCGTCAAAATAGCCCTCGAAAGGCGGATGAGTCCATGTTGAAGGGTCTGGTACAGGGACGACATCTTGGTGAGCTGCGAGAAGATATGGCTTGAGGGAAGAGTCACTTCCAGCCAGGGTGTAAACCAGACCAAATTTGTTGATCTTTTCAAGCTTTGCATGTTTATGACTAGGTCTTGTCAGATATTTCATCTGCAAAAAAGAAACAAGGTGCTTACACTGCTGGGTACGTCTTGGCTAGAACATCGTGTAAATCATAAAACGGCGCCCAGCGCTCATCCTCATCGACCTCACCAAGGTCATCATAGCAGATTGACGGAACCCGCACAATCGCCTGGTGACGCTTCACCTGTTTATCAAACACCTTTTGAGACGAGAACAGGCTCTTGGCCGAAGGAAGTCCATCCTCAGCGGGAGCGAGAACTGGCGGGAGGTCACACTTGAAGGCGTGATCATTCTGGCCGATTGGCTTTTGCCCTTCGGCTCCGAAAGGACCCAGTGAAAAGCCCGACGCTCCGGCTATTGTAGCCAGCACAGCAAGCGATTTAAGCACCATTTTGAGGCATCAATTGAATGAAAATGACACAAATTTGCTGTTTGTTCTCTGGTGCAGTAGATATAGAGAGAGGTTTAGTAATAGAGCGGGGAATAGAGGCGATAACATAATGGAGTCGGAGCACGACATCGGCGCCGGAGCCGGAGCCGGTGAGATAACGATGCCTGTCGCAAGATTCCCAATAGGGAAGTTGATCATACCAGTTTTCGGGTGTAGTTGTAGGTCCGGTCAAGTCAATATTATTTGCTGATAATCATTGAATGAAACATATGAGGACATTCCATAAATCCTCGGATATGGTAATAAACACTCGTAGCCACTATTCTTCCCTCTCCTTTTTACTCTCTTGTTCTTTAATATCCTCCAACCTATTTCCAAGCCAAGCTTCAAAGCCCGCAAACTGGGGAACATGACTCCATCTCCCACAAAACTCTTTCATAGCAGTACACTGCTCCTTAATCCAAGCCTGCTGTTTCTCATCATGACTCCCATCAACTGACAGTAGCGGGCCAAGTTCCCAAGATAACTTGGCCGAGCAGACTGGACAGAGATACGGCGGGACTTGACCATCCTGTCGAACGCTGTTAACGCCTTGCATAAGGCACGCGTAATAAGGGCAGTGTGCAAAGCCGAAACAATGACCCAATTCGTGCGAGACTGTTACGGCGAGGCGGGCGAACCAGTAACTGGCTAGTTCATCTCTGGTTGCAAGCTTTGGAACTTTCTTTGCTGCCTGGACTGCGACTCCGAGGGCAGAAACGTTCGGGGGCTTTCCATGAGCCTCGCTACTTGATTTCTTTGTCCTTTTCGTTGGTCTCGTTTGTTCCTCATCCTTGATAGCACATTCCTCGTCCACAAAGGCCTTGCAGTGTGAGTTAGGCCACATGTGCGCTCGATCAATGCCTGCCGAAGCATCCAACGCTGGATTGTAGCGGAACGAAGAAACGATAGAGACCCTGCTACCGCCCCACGATCTTCCGACTGTGAAATCATCGTCTTCATCCTCGAACAGGTCTAGGTCCGTGAGCATGACCACGGCATAAGCGTCCCTAGGCATCCTCATCAGAAGGACATCTGTGACGTCGCCCAGATGAACCTGCATTCTTGCGCGACCATCCAAAGACGGGCGACATCGAACGCCAAAGATTTCTGGTTTTCCAGGAGCTTCTAGTCCGACTCGGGTGCTTTTGGGTGCAGTTTTAGATCTTGATCTTGACTTTGTCGTCTCGTGCCAGGGTCTCCATGCAAATGTCAAGGGCGACTGGACGACTTCCATAGGGTAATAGAAGGCGCGTAGATAACCGATCAGATCGCTCACTTGAGGCGATGATGACGTCCACTTTGGCAAGTCTGTGCTGGCAGCAGATTTGGGCAAGATGGGTTTGTGCCAATCTTTCATCTCTTTCTCCATGTCACTCGGGATCGTGGGCGGCAAGACCACGTAGATAGTCTTTTTCTCCGCCGTGACTTGGTTCCTGTCGCCCTCTTTGCCCATATCGTGCCATTCTTTGAATTTTTGTCCGTCATCATCGGGATCCATGGCCAACTCATCGTCAGGTAGTACCAGGGGACCAGGAAATGTCCAAGGTTCCTTCATGGCGTCTTCTTGAAGAACCGGACCGCCTCTGGTCCGTCTGCCAGTCTGGGAGACTGCAAGAAGTCGCTGATGAATGGGGGGTCTGTTGAAGCCCGCATCCTCGGCGGCTGGACTGCAGTCGACGTATAGAGAAGTATGGGTGCATTTCACCATGGTTACAAAAGGCTTTGTTGCCAAGATGATAACACGTTGAAGATGATGTTCAGTTGCGAGACGATGAGAATTAATGCCGATGGGAAATTGCACACAGCCACGAGAGTGGATATTTATAGTTGCGCTTTGAGCCTCTGAAGAAGACAATAATAATAAAACTGCTCGTGAATGCCTAGTCGCAAGAGTAAGCACACCGATTGTTAGTGCACGATGCACTTGTACAAGGATGTATTTCATCCGGATTATTTACCCTGGAGTGTCTTGGTGTCTGGATAATTATGTCGACCACTTACACCAATATGCCCACCTCTACACCCAGGCGCGCGCAGTCTCTTTTCTGTTACATAAATACTGAACATTTCTGTAATAAACCTGATTTAAATTTGTAATTGGACGCAATATCTTAACTTCGTCAACTTTGTGTGTGGCCAAATGTCATAATTTGAGCGCAATCTGTGTATAAGTACAAGCTGTGGCCCCGAAAACCTCCGCGCATGGGAATAGAGAAGCAAAGTATGTTGCTCTTTGATCATAATTCTTCTAGGCAAATGCGTATAACCCTACTTGCCATACTTGTTTGTTTGTTATTTATGTTTGTATGTTTCCTTACATGCAGATTGCCTACAGAGCAAACTCAAGGAACCTTCTGGTCTGCAGCTCCTGGCTGGGCTACATAAGGCCGATCTCCCTGCAGACTTAGATAGAAGAACCAAGCTGCTTCTTACATCTTGATTAAATCAACTCATTATGACTTTGAATTGCCCCAAATAAGAGTATCTGCTTGTTTACGTAGCATCGTGGTAGCATCCCATCGTAGTTGAGGCCTTCACAGGACTCCTCGATGACATCCAACAAAGTCCTTGAGTAGAACAGCGCAATCCATACGCCCTTTAAACTATAAAAGTTTCTCAAGCTTACCATTTATTGTAACCAGATGTGGTGGCGACAGTTGCTTTCTGTATAACTCTAATTGTTACATCTGCGCAAGATGCATAACCTCAAACTCAACATCAAGATCAGGACACGATAAGGGCACAATGAAACTCTCGCTTACCTATATTTATTTGGAAGATGTGGTTTCTTTTTGAAAATTCTTATTGTTTTTCTTCCACCTGTTCCCGCACACGTTGTCCCATTCTGACAGTGCCTTGGCAGGTCTCACATCCTGTTCAGGCCACATCAACCTATTGTTCCCCTCTCTCATTGTTCTTTCGGTCAGGTCTATTGATGCCTTTGAACAATAACTCTGTAGTGATTCTACTTGAGCTCTTGGGTGTTATGCGCTTTTCTTGACCATCATCAACAGCTTCTCCCTCGAGTCATTCATCCTTCAAGCAAAAGAGACTGGGAGCATCTATTTAACTCACTTATACAAGCACTACCACCATCATCGACATCTCGACATCAAGTTGACTTACTTTATCTCTATCAACATACCAGCATCAAGCGGTTAGCCTTATGCCTCTTCTAGCCCAAGCACATCACCCTATCCGACATACTCCAACCCTCACACATCTTCTCATTCAATACCTTCACAATGTATCACTTCAACTCCCTCCCTCCCGAGCTTCGTACCAAGACCCTCAATCTCGTCGCCCAATCATCCGACATCGCCGTCTACGCCAGCGTTGACAAACACTGGCAATCCTTCTTCGAAGCAAAGACCTTCAAGGGTTTGATCCTCGACCAAAACGACCTCGATGACCTCGAACGCATCGTCATAAGCAACAGAAGACAATTTGTTAAACACATCTGGCTACGAATTGAGCTAGTAGCGACCATTGACATGCCGTATCAACGGTCCTGCAGTCGCTATGTTCCCTGGGCCGAGGACCGCACCTTTACCCTGTCTATCTGCCATCTCTGGGACATTCTTTCAAAGTGGGAGACACCAAGTGAGAAAAGCAGTCAGGGTCTCACGCTTGAACTCAGCGCTGAAGAACCTCGCCGCTGGCGCTCAAAGCTCTTTGGATCGAGGCCCCTCTCATTCGGCTACTCGATACATCATGATATCTCGTATATCAGAAATTACGAAGTTCCACAGTTGCCACACTTACCAGTCGTGACGAAATTCCTCATTCTCAGATCACAGTTCCGCGAGATAAACGCCACTGCGCTGGACAGCATGATACAAAGTCTGCCGTGCGTCGAGAATATCAACATCGAGCGTTGGAGAAGTCCAGTGTCAGGACGCGAGCAGGATTGGTGCCGGGATGCAAAAGTCCCTTTTGGGATGTCCTTGCCACTCTCTGTCAAGACACTATCACTTTATGGAGAAACAAGCCATATTTTCCACTCGTGGCCCGCTAAGAGCATCAACACTGTAGCTCTAGCCAAGTCTCTGAGACAGTATGGTAAACACTTGGAGAACTTATCTGTCTCGCACCTCATCGACGCAAAGGACTTCTTCGGTACCTTCTGGCCAACGCACTCAGATCGTATAATGGGACTTCTTCCCGAATGGGACAACCTCAAGACGTTATCCCTTACATCGGAGATCCTTACTACGAACATCAAGGTGGGCATCAACAACCTTCTTTGTGCTGCCGCTCGCGCCGTCAGAAAGATGCCCAACCTGCAGCTGTTGGAGCTCTGGAACGAAAAGGAGATGCAAGCATGCGTGTTTCGATACCGCGTTGCAGCCACCGTCAGTGAAATAACTTGGCTCGGAACTCATGTCGACACTCTCGACAGTCAAGTTGTCGAAGCCTGGAACGAGACAAGTGTGGCTCATGGTCGACGCGGTTTAAGAGCATCTGCCCACAAGCTCGAGTATGGAGGAATCATCTCCGCAGGGACTATTTTGCGATATCTGGATTTGAAGAGCCAGATCATGCACTCTGTTTCCGGTTACAGGGCTGCTTGGGAGCAGTCATCGCGTCAAACCCTAGGTACGGTACCTGTATATTGAACAAGTCGGTTAGAAGGATGGGGAAGGCTGTAGCAGCGAAACACAGAACGAGTTCATTACGATTTGTATCATATTAATACCAGCACGAGTTGCAAGAGCCTGAAATTGAGAAAAGAAAATAATGATATTTGATCTAACGAATTTTCAAATTAGACCAGCCAACTACGGCGTGCTAGTAATTATACAGTGAAACGAAGAAACGCCATGCGTATGCATCCAGTGCTACACAAATATTTATAATGCAATCTTCTTCCTTTAAGCGACCTTCTCAACTCTTGAGTCCTCGCCAGAGTGGGATTCACTAGTCCTTGGCTTATCTTGGCCGCGGAAGTAGTTCTCGTCTCTCTGCTCGCGGGTGATGTAACCTGGAGGAACCCACTTGTGGCTGTTCCAGGGCTTGAGTCCTTCCTGGCCGTACATGAGATCGACGTTCTCCAGACTGAGAGTTCGGGATTCGAAGAGGAAGAACCAAACAAGTACAGCTGCAGCCAGGTTGGTTCCGACGAAAACGAAACCGTAAGAGTAGTGGATTCCGGCGGTGGCAAGAGGGGTGAGGAAAGCAATCATGACTGCGACATTGTTAGTATATGGAACGTATAGAAAAACAAGAGAAACTTACAGTTTCCAAGCCAGTTACCAGCAGTGGCGATAGAAGCCTGCTTTGCACGAGTACGGAGAGGGAAGGTCTCGCCGATAACGACCCAGGCCATGGGACCCCAAGTACTGGCAAATGATGCAATAAACATGCAAGCACAGACAATCAGGACAATGCCGACAGCCTTGGACTCCTCAGGGTTAATGGCGGTACCAACGGCAGCGAACACTGCGAGCCAGCCAGCTTGCCAGAGAGCGCCGATAAAGAGAGGCCAGCGACGTCCAAACTTGTCGACGAACCAGAGTCCCATAAAGGTCGTGACAACGTTGACAGCACCCAAGATGAGCTGGGTCTGGATAGGGTCTTCAATACCAGCCGACTCGAAGATGGTGGCGCCATAGTAGAAGAAGTAGTTGACGCCAGTCCACTGCTGCAGGAAGTGGATGAAGAAGCCGAGGAATGTACGCCAAACAAGCTTGGGAATTCCGCTCTTGGGGTTGAAGCACTCGATCCAGCCTCCCTGTCCGACTTGTCGTTCCTTCTCGAGAATGCCCTTCATTTCCCTCAAGTCGTCTTGGACGAGCGGGTTGTCGAGGTTGTTCTTCATGCCACGAAGGCGGCCGAGAGCTAGTTGAGCACCCTCCCAATCGCCCTTCGAAGCAAGCCATCTAGGAGACTCGGGGACAACTAGAATACCGATGCCCAGAGGCAGGGAGAAAAGAATACCAAGGCCAATGACGATTCTCCAGGAGGCGCTGCTGGTGTCCATCCTCTTGAAACCATAGCAGGCAATGTTGGAAACAAGAATACCGATCGTGATCATAAGTTGGTAAGAGGCGACAACGGCACCACGGATCTCTCGAGGGGAGCATTCGGACTGGAACATAGGGACACCGACCGAGAGGTTACCGACACCAAGACCGGCGACAAATCGACCCATCATCATATGAACCCACGATTCCATCGCCGTAATCTGAATGATATTACCAATGATGAAGATGGCGACTCCGAAGGTCATACTCTTTCGTCGACCCCACCAATCAGCGGTGCTGTAGACTTGTTAGTTGGATATCATCGACGAGGAGGTGGTAGTAACATACTATGCACCCGAGAGAGCACCGAGTAAACTTCCGATACTCATGAGGGAGACAAGAATGGACTGGATGATAGGCACCCATGCCTTGTTACCCTCAGGTCCCTGGGCGAATCGATCTTTGAAGTCTTCGAACAGGACCATAGAACTAATTTGACCAGTATCGTAACCGAAAAGGAAGCCACCAATCGACGTGATGACGCCCAAGAGGATGGCTTCAGCACCGCAGTCGGCGCCGCTGACCTTGATAGACCTATAGGGAAGGGTTATTAGCATTGGCCAGTGGAAGTATAGCTAGCGAGCAGAGAGGAAACGTACCTTTGACCCAGCATGGTGTACAACTGTCTCGCAGATGTATTGGGAAAGGAAAGAAGATGGAATAGTACTAGAATGAATAACTGTTTCCAAAAGACATAGAAGGGCGGGAGGACCAGGTCTTTTATTCTTCAGGACAAGACCTGGGGTATAAAGACATGAAAGCGGAGAGTCGTATCACAGAGATGGGGCACTTCTGAAATGTCTGCAAGCTCACTCAACGCGTAGGTGCTCGTACTCCATCACGCTAGGTAGGGAGGAAGGACGGAGAGTCGGGGGCCCCGGACAGGGCCTGCTCCTTTGGCGCATCATTCGCTAAACTTGGCAGTCGTCATGGAGAAAGCATCATGAGCACCGTTTGTGCCAGCCGCAGATCACTTCGGAGTTGGCATTGCTCATACTGCAGCAGGGGCACAGCGGTAGGGCAGGGCGGGAGCATGGGGAGGTCAATGTGGTTGTTAGTCTCTAACGAAGCCTGACAATAAAGGGCCGATGTCAGTGGCGTTAGATAATCGTCTGTCTGGGGTTTCTCCAGTGTCTGGGCATAACATAGCATACGACTATGGGCCGGTGCAAGGCGAGCAGAGAACAGCTGTAGAGCAAAGGCCTGGGGGGGCGGGTGTACGCCTGGGCGCGGGTTGTCCATGCGGGAGAGCATAGCGAGTCAAGTCGGTGCAGGGGCCGCAATCGAAGTTGATTAAGTGGATGATTGGATTTTCTGGAAGAATGTGGATGCCTTTTTCCCCTTGGCATGGGGTTTTCTGGGGCTGCACAACTACGTACCTGAGTCTTTGCTGCGCTGTGAGTGGAACTTGGCGAAGGTTTTAGGTGTGGATAAGTTCTTGGTGTTTAGTCGCAAAGTTCATTGATGACGTCAGGGCCAAGGTAAGCTTAAACCCCATGGATGCCCCAATTTGGCAAAGACCAAACATTGACCAATGTCTGGGCTTACGGCATCGTCTCGGTGCGACAACACAAGCCCACGTCGATCACGGGGGCCAGCATCAGTGGGGGATTGAATTACGCATGGCTCCTCTTGTCTGTGTACGACAGCAACGTTGGAAAACCTTGATTGTGTAGCGAGAATCTGGGGATTACACGGGGTATGGAGTATTCTGAGGTATCATTCCTTGCTGTGATAACTCTCTTTTCACACTTTTCCAAGCTGTGAGTCGCATTCATCTGTTATCAAGTGGGTCAGGGCGATGGCGTCTTGGCTCATCTATCGGCAGATGAATCGATCTTCCAGTACGCTAAATTCCAAAACATTCAGGGTTAATCGGTGCTCCAACTCGTGACTCTTTGCCTCTGTCCAACGTGATCTCGCCTACAGTCATCACCCGGAAACTGACCGTAAAGATAGCATTGATCAATTCTCCAAGTGACCAGGAAAAAAATCTGCTCCGGACCCGCGTCATTTCGGAAGCTCCTAAGGACCCACTCGGCTCCGTGGAGAGGCCGGCCGTTTACTCGGACCTTCATGCCTGTCGTTGGGGAACGGTCGTCCTCCGGCTTGAAAAACGGCCCGTTTGCCGCATATTAAAATATCTCATGCCCCTATTTTCACTTCCCCGGGCGAATTGACGATCAAAGCACCATGATGACCTCCTCTTTGCTGTGGAGGAAGGCATCTTCCCCACGGCACCAAAGCCAGCTCCGGATGCATAACTCCAGAGTGAAGCAATCTGGGATATCTGGGGACTCCTCATTCCACTCCGCGTTCAGCACAGAATGGCGGAGATGCGAGTTGTGAAACGCCAGGTGACTGTGAACGGGCCCTATAAGCGGCCGTAATTCGGCGCAGTAGGCGCTCATGACAGCTCGCTGACCTGAGATATCCTGGTGTAGTTGGAGGTATCTCCCGTATTTTCTTCTTCAACATCCGAGACTCGTAGAACTACGGAATTTTTGCATCGCGTATGACTTCCGAGAGGTGAAAATTCCTACGGCCAACAACCTCGGTGAGTGCGAGAGTGTCGGTGTACTCTGTTGGGGTTCTGAACGCCAAGAAACAGGCAATAAGGAGTATGACCCGACTTGATGATGAGTCTCATTCGACTGCTGGGTCATGTTGAGCCTCAGTTACCCCTTTCATTGTGAATAGGCAGCGACCGGCCAAGCCAAAGCGGTGGGGAAGACATAAACTTTGTGAATGAAGGGGCAAGGTCAGGGCGGTTCACAGATCCTGACCCAACCTTTCACGACCAGTTCTGGTCCTCTGATCACTCTCTCTACGCTGCTTCGTAGTTCAGAGTTGAGACGTTCAATGGCTATCATCCGATTGTTGCTCGAAAATCAAGTGGAATGTGGCTCTAGATGGTTTCTCGAGAGTCATTCAAGAGTATGATGGTGCCATGCATCCTTCGGTCACGCATGGTTCCAGTGATCAAACCCTCAACACCAAGTTCTGCAATTCATTTTCGAATGGGAATGTATATAGTTGATAACATGCCACGACTAGGTATGAGCTATGTCCTATCTCTTGATACATGTTGATGTAGTACGACACTAATGCACTGCGCCTATGTTCCCGGCTATTGCCCAGACTGCCAGAGTATGGTCGAGAAGACCTCGGTTATGAACAAGCCTCGTATTATCTACCAATAGGGACGATCCCAGTAGGAATGGAGAGTGTTCGAACTCTAATATCAGGAACAAGAAGCAGTCAGGTGGTCCAGCAAATAATCGGGGGCTCTACTAAACTTTAGGAAGAGGTGATAAAATAAGTTGAGCACTTTATGCGATTCTTGGCCCAAAGTATGTCCTAGTTATTATGGCATCCTGTTATAAAGTTAGGGCAATATCTCGATTATTTATTGAACCACCTGGCAGTTGGTTGTGCGTGGGGGTTATCCACCCACGCGACGTTGGTGAATCAACTGAGAAATCGTCCGATTCCTTGTGCTACATGAAGTTTTCCTAACTCGGACTATAAATACGTAGGCGCGTAGGGTAGATTCTTGGGGAGATTCTTGATAAGCAGCGTAGGGTAATTGACTCCCGGCTGCGATACCCATTCTACCTTGACACTATGACCGAGGTTGCCCAGTGCTGGATTTTGTGATGGTTTCATTGAGTCTAAGTAATTGTTCTTTTTTTTATCTGGGTTTATAGTTTCAGAACAATATGATCGTTATATGAAGCGCGTGTTCTTCCAGTTATCGTTACTACATACTCTCTGAAACATTGCTTTTGAACTTTAAGCTCAATTAAAATTTCGGGACAAACGGGCCCGTCAGCCCCCTCAAACTCCTTCCAGCCACCAAGCAAGAAAGCTCAGTTCGCTTCTGCTCTCGACAATTGACGAAAAGCCCCATAACCACAATGATTTTTGACTGCGCCGACTGTGACAGGGTCTTTTGTGCGGAGAGGAAAGCTCGAGACCAGCATTGTCAAGCGACGGGGCATACTCCCCAACAATTCGAGTGCGATACCTGTAGCTTTTACTATGACGACGAGTATGATCGCTGCGAACACATGAACCTGGGGTGCCACTGGAGTCCAGAAGCTCCTGAGTGCAGATATTGCTTCTTTAGGGCGGCGACGGACTCCGATATTGAGCAGCATGAGATTGAGGATCATTACTACTGCGCGGGTTGCGACCGGCGCTTCCAGAACCTGAATATCATCCGGCAGGCGAGTTATGATATGAAGGAGAGTGGCACCGTTGCTAATTGTCTCAGCACTTGAACTCCAAAGTCCATCGTCCGTCTGTAGTGGTCTGTCCGTTCTGCAAAGCGGCTTGCGGCACTGCAACTGGTCTGTCCCATCATCTTGAGCGAGGCTCCTGTCCTCGTGCTCCCATGAACCGCGATAAGCTCTACCGGTTCATCAAAGACCGCGACCCTGCTGGTGTCATATCCAACAGAGATGTCGAATGGTATGGGGAAAAGACCTATAGCATCAACCCGAGAGCGGCGTGGAGCCCATGGGCCAAAGCCTATGAGTGTTATCTATGTCACCACTTGCACAACACCATCCATGCATTGAAGCAGCACCTCGAGTCGCCGAGACACCAGCAGAGTCTCTACCATTGTATTAAATGAAGTTGCGGGAGAGAATTCACCTCATTGGCGGCTCTCATCAACCACCTTGAGAGCGAGTCCTGTAGGGTCTTGCGCTTCCAGCAGGTGCAGAAGAGTATCACGAATATCGTGACTCCTGGCCGGTTGATATCTCTTTCATGATAGGAGACGGAGCCGTTTGTTGTTACCCTGGCGTTGGGTGCATCGGATTGCATGCTTGGGACTAAGCCATGATGTCGCAACAACTTGATGACCCGGACACTTTCTTAGGCACTCTACAAAAAGGTTGAGACATATGAATAGCTTGAATATTAGGATTTGTTACCTAAGTAAGTTATGATGATTCAGGGAAAATATTATCCTAAAGTTATAATAAGTTTGTATTATCTTATTCGAGCTTTCATATTAATTTACACAGTATCTTTACAAAACTTTAGTAATGACTATAGTAGAATACTAATATCGCTTGTATAAATCTCATTCATTTCATCATAATATTTTCTAAATCTTGTATAGGACTGCCTTTTACAATGAGTCACGGACCAGTTGTCATGGCACCCTCCACCTCCACGAGCATAACTTGCCGCGATCTATTTGGGAAAAGCAGGGCGTGAGCTGGGCGCTATCACGGGGAAGATAACTCTGTGGATTCTGTTACTCAAAGCCTGCATCTCGGATCTATTTTGCTGCTGTTGAGCTTCTGATGATACGATTCGATTGATACCCAGAGCACTTTCTCCATTACCTAGAACTACTCCTTTACCCGCCAAAGCGAGAGCGAACCCAAAATATATATGCTAGAGCAAGAAGTATGAAAGCTGCTACCTTCTCTCCTTCCTTCCTGATTCACGATCATCATGAGCGTACAATATCTCTTGCACCGATGCCTGCATACTTTAAACTCTTCACATCCTTTCCCAATTCTTTTTTACAATCAGTTTTAGTCTCCTAAATTAAGGTCGTTTTATTCATCCACGTCCATTCAGCTCGCCGCTCCCTACGAGATGACTGAGCCCTCTGGCTACAAGTGCTGCCTTTGCACAAGCTACTTCAGCAGTAGCAGGGCTCGCAAGGCGCACGAGAATTATTCACATTACTACTGTTGGTTATGCCAGAAGAAGTGTGTCTCCGAGCCCCAAATTAAAAAGGTATATATACCCTTTGAAAGCTCATCAAGTCTCAGCCTACTAAATGCAATAGCATCTACAATCCAAGCAACATCGCCAGTCACGCCCGTGGCTCATTTCACGACTGTGGAATAGCACATCACGTCCGCCGCAGCCGTTACAGTCATCATCCCAGCCATCGCTTCCATCACAGCCGTCACTTCCATCACGTCCGCCGCCGTCCCAACCATCACAAGCATCACCGCGGCCTCCCCAGTCACCGCGGTCATGTCGTCATGGAGATGAAGCAACCCACCCGGCTTTCGATCCACGCTCTAGGAAATACGAATGCCTCGTCTGCCATCACATATTCATCCATGTGTCGGACCCGGCCCAGCAGCTAAACAAGTCCCGCGATGGATATACATAGAATCGATTCCCCGAGCGGCATGGTCCAGTGACGTATGAACGTTACGTATTCGACCATTCCATACGTCGCCTCCATTGCTCGAATGGAGCATGCCGTTCAGAATTAGCATTCGGGGTCTCACTCTGCCGCCCATGAACTCATGTATATTGGGGAAAGTGCTACGAACGCCAGGCTTGTCGTGACCATTCATCAAAGGCTTATTCAGTTCCTATAAAGGTGAAAGGAGAGAGGGGTTACCCAGGTATGTACAAGGCAGAGAGCCGCTCAGGCGCTGGCGCCTCTACCTACGCAGAGGTGTTGGGTGCCCCTTAAAAGTTAGTTTCAATCAAAACAAAGAGCCCAGTTTGCTGGTGTCTCGTCTCTTTTCACTTCATCAAAGTGACTTTTCACCACTCGCACTTTTGAAAAACAACATGAGTAGTCATATAAACGACAAAAAGTCCACTAAATGGAGGCTGGCCATCCATCTATGTACTATTCAATCATAGTGACCGCAGAAGCGGCACCAGGCGAGTCGGTAAATAATCGAGACTCTACCTAACTTTAGGTAAGATATAATAAAATAAAATAGGCACTTTAGTTGATGTTTAGCCTAAAATATGCTCTAGGTATTATATTAACTCATCCTGACGTTAGGTAAACTCTTGACTATTTACTGAACCGCCTACCTTAGCAGTTGAGAGCACGGGTAGATATGGAGATCAGCAATAACCTGACTCGTGTTGTTATAGTAGACATGGAAACATACATAGTAATAGATTCCGTTTGGGAAATCATAAGCGCTTATGGTGTTGTCTGTGTGTACGGTATGACAACTGATGCATTAGCAGTTTGAACGGCTGTTTCTGAACTCAACCACTTTACTAGTGTGCGAGTCGCGGAACCCGGAACTTGAAAGGTGACATTGGAAGAGGCGACCTCGTTGATCATATTACAGCTAGTTGGTTCCCGGCATTCTTTTATCCGAGAGTTGATCTTAATTAGTTGACTATTCCCGTTGTGTAGGACTACCTCTCTTGTGCTGCGCGTGGCAAACCCTTACACAGAAACCCCTGCTAGAAGGAGGTAAGGAATAGTCGGACTATTACATACAAATCCTATCTAATCACTACCCCTGACAATTCTTTCTCCTCAGAATGACCTGACCTCGGCAATACGCAGTAACCCGACTGTGTGGTAATAACTCGGAAATTTCTCTGTCCCTGTAGCTTATCGGACCCAGAGAATTGGATGACAGCCCGCACGTCTCAGCCACTAGAGTTAAACGCCGTCCCGCCCGTTGGGTAACCTAGTGTCCGCACGTCCCGTATCGGGGAACTTCGCGCCAGAAGGAATTTGTTGGATTAACTAACAGCGGGCGTAGACTTAAGTTGGGATGACATTTCCAGGTGGAGGTCGAGCAAGAAGGACCCTTGTACGGAGTGACGTGAAAGTGCATGGTTGATTAATCAAAATCCTTCATATATTATATTCTATCTAGATCTAATCTAAGCATACTTGTTGACCAGCTTGAGGATGGCCTCATTAATCTCAATGGGGTTAGTAGCGCTCAGGTAATGACCACCTCCCTCGACCATCGTAAGGGTAGCCTCAGGGCTTGAAGTGAAGAGCTTGATATGCTCAGTAGGGACAGTTGTGCCAAACACGGGATCCGCGGTGCCCTGATGAATATATGGTTAGCTTGAGTTAGTGGGTGGATGCTGCTAGTTTGTTCACTCACCTGAAGCCAGTAGACGGGGCACTTGACATCTCTCAAGCGGAGCAGGAGACCATCTCGCTCAAAGAGGTTGACGACCGCAATACGCAGCTTCTTTCGGCCTTCGTCTCCGCGGTAAACCTGCTTGATCGTCTCATCCCAGAAAGCGAGCGTCTCAGGAGCAGGGTTGCTTCCGAAGCCGACGGACGAAACGAGACCACGCCAAACGTCATCGACAACAAAGTCAGGGGTGGGAGTTGGGCTGCTCCAGCTCTCAAAGAAGGGTCCCAGCTGAGTCTTGGGATCCCAGCAGCCCTTCTCGCGGGACTGAGCAGACTCGTAGTCCATGGAAGTACCTAGAGGCAAGACGCCGAGGATCTATTGACGGGTGGGACGGTGTAAGAACGGGGTCGTACTCAATTGGGCATGTGTAGTGGCACTGCCTTTCCTCTCTAGGAGGTGACCGGCAATGACTACTACCTCAACGGGGAACAAGACGGAAACGTACCTTTTCAGGGGCCAGGAGAGCCATTCGCATGACGATCCAGCCGCCAGCGCTGGTTCCCAGGGTAAAAGCCTTGTCAACGCCAAGAGCCTCCATGACCTGCAGGTTCATGATGGCAGAGTCCCAATAGGTGAAGTGCTCCAACTTTGTGCTGGTGGCACCATGGCCAAGGGGCTCAATAGCGAGCAGGTTGACAGCATCAGTGAGATCCTTTGCAGTGAACTGAGCCTCAAAGAGAGAAGATGTGGTACACATAGAGTTGACGAGGACGAGGGTAGGCTTGCTGGCGTCAATTCCATTGCCTGAGACACGATAGCCGGCATCGATGCCTCCAAGGTGGGGAACATGGATAGTAGTCTTAGCAGCCATTTTTGCGTTAAGGTATATAGAATGTTCTCTGAAGATCACGCGTGTGAAGTTTATCAGATGTGAAGCCGAGAAAGAAAGGATGGATGGAGAAGGGGGGAGGAATAGTAAAACCTTCGATGGACCGAATGGGCTAAGGCATCTGGCTTCCTATGTACTTAGCAGCCGAAAACGTGCATGAACCTAGCGACGATCAGGGGCCAAGAATGCAATATTATGTGCGTAATTGTCGCAGAATTGAGCCCTGTGTGGACAGACTTGATCCGCAAGGGGATACTGCTCCGAGAGATAGACGGCACCGTTCCGCGCCAACTCGTGCTATGTGCGGTACGGAACCGGCGGATCGCATCCATTACACATAAACTCTATTGCGGTAAGACGAAAGACGTTTGAGAACGGGCCGTACCGCTGGTTGATATGAGGCCGATTGAGTTGAGTAATCTGGAGTCTTTTTAAACTTGGCCATAGTATCTTATTCACAAAATGTAGATGCGGAATTACAGCCGAATCCTTTGTTTCGTTTCATTCAAAACCCACGTGTTCGTGTCAGCTCATCCTCGGCATTCCCCACTCCTCGGACGGCACTTGTAACACTGTCAGTCTCATTGTGGTAAAAAATCCACCGCTTGACGTTAGAGTGCTTACGGCCGTCAGGGATTAACACCGACGCCACGGTGCAGGGACGCTATTTCCGGGGTGACAAAGAAGAAAAAAATCAGAAGAGGTTCCTGAATCAGGCCCTGGTCTTCGAATGTCACCCTCCATCGGACAAGCCCATGGCCACGGCATTAGCGGTACAGACAGGCTCCTTGGCGGGTTTTAAGTCTGAACTCTAAACCAGATCATCGCGTTATTGCGTCAAGTTTGTGTTCTTTGGAAAAGATAATCGGGCATCAAGTGTGGCAGAGAAGGTTGAAGAAGAAGTTGGTCTTGATATAACCCCTGAGACTAATGCTCCATGCCTCTGCTTCGCCGGGACTATCAGACCAGGATGGGAGATTTCAACCGGCGTATGCAGGCGTATAAAAGTACTAAAAGGGAAGAATCCACTCTGCTATTCTGGGCAGGTTTAGTAACGATCGCTCCCATGCTAAGCAGACCCTTAGTCAAATATTACTAGATAGTCATAGTACCAAGTCAAGTTACGTAGTAGTCACTTTTCGGCCTGGAATGTACTTTTAGTCCAGGTGTCAGATCAGTCGAGTTTTGCCCGGGTTCCGGGTGGTCTCCACACACAGAGACAGCTGGGCATTGAAGAGAGAGCATGTCCTGGTAGGATAAACATGTTTTAGACCTCCCATCTTCTTTTTCTTTGTGATTGCTTTTCTGCTGTGTTGCTGTTGGTGATATCAGCGGTTCGTCAACATGTCGACTGAGTCTCAGCTCCCCGGCCTTCCCGGCTTCGACAAGCACAACATTCAACCATGGACAGTCGAGGTAGTTGTTTCCATGACCGTCTTGGCTTTGGCGTCGTGTGCTCTGCGGTTGTATAGTCGACACTTGAAAGCCCAGAAACTTTGGTGGGATGACTATGTTATTCTCTTCTCAATGGTAAGGTCTATACTTACAAGCCGCACATTCAACTCTAACAACTTCAGTGCTGGAACTTGGTCGTCGTCGGCTTCATCTTCGCTATGCACTCCAATGGCATGGGCATCCATGCCGACAAGGTCAAGATGCCCCAGATCGTTATGATGGCGAAGTGGCTCGTTGTCGCAGAGGTCCTCTACGCATGGAACTTGGGCTGGACAAAATTGAGTCTTCTGCTCATGTACTACCGAATCTTCCGAGTGCCCTACTTCAAGAAGATGGCCTGGATTGTCGGCTTATTCGTCTTTGCCTGGGTCATCACCATCACCTTCCTTTTCATCTTTATCTGCATCCCCGTTGCGAAGCTGTGGTATCCCGACCTTCCCGGACGATGCATCAACCAAGTCGGCACTTGGATCGCCAACGCCGCATCGACTATCTTTACCGACATCGTCATCCTGTGTTTGCCGCTGCCTCCCATTTGGAAGCTTCAGCTTGGCAGGTCTGAGAAGCTTGGTCTCACGACCGCTTTCGCTATCGGATCTTTCGTTGTTTTCGCCTCGGCTTATCGAACCAGCGTGCTCTTCACCTACACTGCTACCGACCCTAGTTACACACTCGCTCCGACCGTCGGATGGACCGAGATCGAAATGTCTGCCGGTATCGTCTCGGCCAACCTACCGACCATGTTGCCCGTTCTTAGACTCTTCGCCAAATTCACCGGACTAAGCAGTCTTGCATCCACCGTTCGCAGCAACGTCCGACCAACCTATGGTGGATCCAAGGGCGAAAGATCAACCAAAGGACTCAAGTCCCACGAGGACACTGGCGCTGGAAGGAGTTCCAACTCAGGTTCAACCTCATCAAACACATTCTACAGACTCCCCGACGACAACGACTCGGCTGGTTTGATCAAAGGTGCAACATTTACAGAGACGACAGCTCAGGTCAATTCGAAACTAAGGCCTGACATGGAGGGCTACGAGCTTACTACCAAGACATACAAGTCCACTGCCGAAAGCAGTAACGAGAGTAGCGAGGAGATCTTGCAGGGAATCCGGGTGCACACAGAGTTTCAGCAAACAACTACACGGAAACCATAGTCGAAAGATGCCGATAATGGAGGAATGTCAAAATGGGTAATGGTGTATGTGCTAAAAGCAGGCGGTAATGGGAGCGGTGTCTTTTTTCTTTTTCTTTTTTAGACAAAATACCCTATAAACTAGTCAGCTACAGCAATGTCAGTCGTTTCCAATTCATCATCACTCGTCCTAAATCGGAGATGTACACGATCCTTGCTATGAGAGCAGTGTTCAAAGCATACTCAAGCGGCTACTTCGACATATCTATCGCGAAAACGCAATTGACTTTTGATCACGCGACGATTATTACAATCCACGTGCTGGTCGATTCAAATCCAGTCATCAACTATGCGGCTCTGTAGATTATCTACATTCCTTGACATCGAATTGCCAGTCATGCTATTTCCGAAGATTTCCGACAAGGTTCTGGATCCTGCTGGTCTAATCCTGTCTCCTAACCCAGAACAGAGATAGTCCCTCACAATATCTTGAGACCTATTTAGGGGGGTTTTAGATGGACGAGGTGGTCTAGATGATGAACCAGAACGTTCAAGTAGCCGGGGTAGTTTCTCCAGATCTGATAATACACATTCCAGTACAACGACGGAGAATATTTGAGTTTGTCACCTGGTCTAAGCGGCCGGCGAGGCGCTCGTCAATCGTGGATGCCATGTGGAGGACGGGTTTAGCGAAATCCGGTGTTTTGAATAGATTAATGCAACCGAACTTGAGTATATCCACTTGAAGATATAGTGCACTAACATCGCCTTATGATAGGGCTCATTTTCCTTCATGAATGATGTTAATTCAGGTAGCCTTTCCCGTTGGATAAATGAGATTCTTTTTCGCTTGAGATTTAAGAAAGGTGAGAAGAGAGAGACATCTTGGCCCAAACGTTTGGGTGGATACCATGTTATCATGCCCTCTTATTCGACGTTTTGGAGAACTGTCTTTGAGATCTAGACTTTTGCAAATAACATTAACTTATACGAGTTCTCTCCGGACCATATGAGACATTCTGTGCGCACATGATGAGGATTGACTTGATTCGGGTCATCATAGAGCGCCTTGTGTTGTTGTATTCCTACGTCAAGACCTTGGAGGTGTACTTTGCTGGGCTCCATCCCAAGCCGCATCTTGAAGCTCATTCCGAATGATCATTTTTCGTGAAAAACTGCACGTACATCTAGGCGTAGAGATGTAAGTCCCCTGACGATTTAAAATTCTGTCACTCATCTAGAGAATTGGTTTTGCAGGGACTCAAGCTTCACGCCCTTGAACTAGACGCAGCTATCACTTCGCCTTCATGACTGAACCACACTGATATTAATACTGTTCATAATTAATCTATAGTCTGCCCTTTAATTAGAACGTTCTTGGTAACAACTTTTTTAGCCATTACGTAGAGTTTGTCGAAAATCACCCCTCCGCTCCTCGTTCTTACGTCGGGACATTCCGACCTTGGGAAGAGTGTACCGATCAAAAAATGTAGGTCACTACCCGTACCTTGGTAGGAATGATGAGACAGAATAGACCACCCAATTATAAGTACAAACACGATAAATCCTGAGCCTCTCATTTCTTGGTTTTGATGCGAAATGGAGGAGAATAACATTTCGATTGTTTGTTTGGCGGAGTGGTGTAGGGTAGCGAGATCATCAGCTTCCACGTGACCTTGGGCAGCAGCTCATCTTAGGTTGGCTGCACCGCTCTTTGTGAGGTTGATGCCCCTGGCGAAATCGCGTTGCTCCTTTGCTGCGCATTTCTTTGAAGCTTGTAGAGCTATAGCATTTTCCTTTATGGTTGTGTCTTACCACCCTTGAAGAAGCCCCGATTAGGCTCCCCATTGGCGAACTACTCTACAGCCACCACCCTTTCTTCAGCGCATCCTCCTCCACAGACACGTCACGAAACGAAGCTCCCACCAAAATCCCCTCCCCCGCCGTTTTCTCCACGAACCGCTTTCGCATACCCCTTTTTTTCTTCCCACGACCACTGCTCTCTGGAATCACAATACGATACGAATCTTGGGAACTAGGGCTCTTCTGAGCAGAGCGATACAC
>JABEXW010000088.1:0-35969 GCA_013266185.1 Fusarium sarcochroum | reverse complement strand
TGGCTCACCCTCCCTCATGAAACAGTACAATCAAGGGACTTTGGACTGCAGGGTCCTCACTTTCCTCGCCATGTGAAGCACGCCGTGGGCGGTAATGGATTGTCCGGATCTTGTAGCCGTCCCGAGCGGGGATGAGAAGTTCTTGTTCAATGACCCCCTCAATGGGCTGAGGGGCTGGAAGAAGATGTCGCACTCCATCGAGATGCTTCTTCCGGGTTTCGCGATGTTGAGGATCGAATGGTATGTGTGGAAGCGGTCGTAAAGTGATTGCCTCTTGCAAAGCAGCGTCTCGGGCTTGGATGGGCAAGGAACTCATATTGAATTTGTTATCTCTCAAGGGTTTAAGGCTTTGGTGGCCAGTGATGCTCTTTGGGAATTGTGTGTATTGTTATATCTGACTAAGAGATGTCGAGCCGAGAGGCCGGCTGACATATTACGTAGGACTAAACAAGTGCCTCAGGCACCACCTACACATTCGAAAACATAGATGTCAGATACAAACATACACCATAGCTTTAGTATACTATAGGTACTTGAGATACTAATATAAAGTCGCTCGGGGTAAATCTAAGTATTTCATCTTAATAAAAAATTAAAGTACCGGTAGTTCTATCTAACTTAAACTTTAAATCTTAAAGATTAATACCTCATTAGTTTAGCTCTCTTAATTCTTTTAAGTAAAAAGGGATAATATTTGAGTCGCGCTGTATGATAACCTCAAGTAGATCAAGTAAATAAGTATTCAGGCTCTCGATCGATTTCAAGGGTCCCATGGCTTTAGGAAGACATACAATCTTCTCCACTCACACAGTATCTGCCCAAGTTGCCTTTGCCAGTTCACGCACAAGCATGAGCTTCTCCCACATGTTTTCTTCGGACTCAACGCCACGTCCTGTATGCGATGTGGCGAAGCCGCATTGAGTACTCACTGCGAGTGTGTCCTGAAGCACCTCTTCAGGTTTCCGGCCTTGCCCGCGGGCGATTATCTCGGCAGCCTCTTTGATACGACCCTTCATGGACTCCAGGTTTTCAAGCTCTGGAGATTTTGTAGAGATTAGACCTAGAACTACATTGGTGTCTTTTCGTACATGTCGGAGGGGCTCAAAATTTCCCGAACGAGCATCGTCAAATTCTAGGCAGAGTGTATTGTGTTGTAGTCGAGTGAAGAGCGCTTCGGCAATGCGTTCGTAGGAGCCCGATGCGTTAAAAGAAGTATGAGCCGGCATATTTTTAGGCATGTTTCCGCGGCAA
The DNA here is from genome assembly GCA_013266185.1 of Fusarium sarcochroum. Lineage (NCBI taxonomy): Eukaryota > Fungi > Ascomycota > Sordariomycetes > Hypocreales > Nectriaceae > Fusarium > Fusarium sarcochroum. The sequence goes on along the minus strand of JABEXW010000088.1, from coordinate 34,718 downwards.
AGATGTATCGATGTGTACATATCCTGGGGAAGACCCGCGATAGCCTGATTATGCACATCGATATACATGCTCAACAGTTCATCCGGGTCGATACCATCGCGGCGCAGCTCCTCACGGAAATCATCCAAGATGAAGTACGTAAGGATCGGGTCATCTACTTGTATGGACCGAAGGCCAGCATCATACAGAGTCTGGAACTCTTGGTGATAAGCGGCAGTTAGGTCATCAAAGTAGCCCTTATCTGTTGTATATGCTGCTGACGTATAGGCAGTGTTCTTGACCAAATGGACATGTTGCCAGGTGGGAGATATGAAGGACATCTTGCAATCTTTCCACTGATCTGGGGGGATATCTTGCTTCATTGTCTCCCATACCGGGAGATAAGGTGATTCGACGTGTTTGATCTTGCTTGTCGCAATAGCGCCTCCAAAGGTTTTAGCTCCTAGTTCCTTCAAGGCCTCGATGTTCTTCAATCCCCGGCGAAAATCGCCCGGAATACGAAGATCATTAGATATTTCCATGCCCTGCAGGTGTTCAAAAAAGCCATTGCAGAACATGGTGCGTTCATACTCCCCAGTAACTATGGGTCGGATAGATAACTCGAGTTGTTTTCGGATGACGTTTTGAATAGCGCTGGAGATTGCCACAGACGCATCTGGTGATCGGTCTTCAGTGAACATCATAGCTGGCGAATGGAGGCTATCAATCAATGCCTGCGGGCGGATGAGGGAACCGATCTGGTCAGTACGAAATTGAGGCGCCATTGTCCGTGCTGCGGTAGACGGCGTGTGATCTTAATGAGACAGATAAGATGGATTTAATGTTAAATAAATCCGATGCACGATATGGGTATGCAATGTAAGACGACGAATAATCGAGGCGGTGGAGCGTGAAAGTTTTATACTCTTATTCCTCCGTGTCATTTATACAAACTCACTAGTCACTCGCTATCGCTCATCGTTCATCGTTTATGAAATGTCGGTCCCAGTACCCACTTGGATCCCACGCTCCTCAACACCCACTCAAATGACCAATTAGGCTTGTCTTGCAGGCTAGGCCGCGCAGATCGAGATGCTGAGGGTAAGACGGGAGGAGCGCTAGTGAGCCTTGTCCTCTTTTTCGCGCTGTTCCCGTACAGGGGCATGATTATGAGGAAGCTGTTGCTTGGTAACATTCTCGCAGAAAAGGATTTCGGAATAACATATGTTCCTGTGCTGCCAAATGCCGAGGCGCTCCTTGGTCTATTCTCGAATCTATCCACGCTAGAACTCATAGTTATAGAAGCCGAATTAGGTCCGCTCTGAACGGCTATAGCTAAAGGGACAGTGCGTCGCCTGTTATGTACGTTATATGATACAAGAATACAAGTCTTCCATAGTATTATGGCTTGGAAAGAATAAACTAACTTTCTCCGACGTACTTCCTTTCATTCACAACCTTTTAATTCTTAAATTTGCCTACCACTTACACGTCTGCCCAGCTGGCTGTATCATTTTTAGGCCTCGTAGCTGGCTCAGAGACAGTTTAGGTGAACACAAAAGCGGATGAAACATCGTCATCTATTCCACGCTCATTGAAGGAACTTGAAAAGGATTTAAAGTGCTCTTTTTCTCGACTTCGTGAAAAGCGTCGTGCTGAGATACTTTTCGCCGTTCCACAACTGCGTTTTAGGATCAAGAACTACATAATGGGGTTTGTGAAATTGAAGCTTACAAAATCTTAGTAAGATCAAGGTGTCGTACTATGCTTCTGGAGAGTATTCTGCAAGTAAATATGACAACTATGTGGCCTGGGCTATAGGGTAAAGCTATTGCTGCGTCAGATACAGGACGCATTCGCTTCGCTCGTTGAAGGCTTTCATGGCGCATCGTGCTAGCGTCAGATCGGTGAGATGTTGGGTTACAATCGAACCCGAAACTATGAACCTCACCTCGGTAGAAGTCATTCCACTAACTCTATCAAAACAAAGTGAAAGCGGTGAATCTCCTTGCCAAATGTCTTAATATCCCTGGTAGGTGCGTCTATCTTTTCCTCTTTCACTCTCTAGTATCACGGATCAGCTGCACTTCCGTCACTGGCTGGACGGTTTTGTGGTTTTGTCTCGACGCCGCACACGTCACAGTCGTTTTTGTAACACCGTTTGGAACGAGGCTTTTCCTTATCAGTATACTTAAAGCTCAAAATGACGTGGATAATCTCAATAGTGCTCGGTAGATGACACGCTAAGCTCTCCCGTGTTACCATAAAAGGAAGGATCGTCGTCTGATCTCTGCCAGCTGAAAGCTGATGTCTCGCTTCGCTAATCGATGATGCCCATGTTACCTGCGACACATGTTAAATCCTTACCGGACAACGATGCTTCTTACGTCTTTCTTTCTTAAGCGGCATCAATCTTCGTCTTCAAGAAATATACAGTCAACGGCCTGCATCTAGTTTCAACATTTCTCCTGCACTTTCATCCTCAAACAATCTGAATCTTCTCGTCTGGACCTACTGTCATTATGGTGATTCTCGTTACTGGCGTAAGTTACTCAGTCACCTCTGCCTGCATCAAAAGCTAATAGTGCTCGTAGGGAGCTGGCTTTCTCGGCTGCAATTTGATACAGCTGCTACTAGATAAGAATCACGAAGTAGTGGTTCTTGATTCGCTGTGGACTGGATCACATGGTAACCTCGACAATTTCAGATCAGATAAGAGATTACGATACATTCAGTTTGTCAATCGCTCTTGATGATGTTCCTCCCGTGCTCATCCATTTTAGATCCGATGTACGTGATCCTTTGCCGTGGATAGACGGAGTAGAACAGATCTACCATCTTGCGTGTCCTGCAAGCCCAGTGCATTTCGAGACTCAGCCTATCGATATCTTGCAGACGTGCTTCAACGGAGCGACCAACGTTCTAGAGTATGCTTTGAAACACAATGCCCGTGTACTTCTCGCTAGTACTTCAGGTAGGGCTCAAAACATCTGCACAACCGAGTGTCGGCTGACCAATAACAAACAGAAGTGTACGGAGACTCTCAAATTCCCTGTCAAAAAGAAGACTATCGAGGCAACGTAAATTGTTTTGGCCCTCGAGCGTGCTATGACGAAGGGAAAAGAGTCATGGAAGCACTTGGATATGCCTATCAAGCTGAACATGGCCTAGAAGTCCGCGTCGCACGCATCTTCAATGCATATGGTCCTTTTATGGAGGCTGAAGACGGTCGAGCTGTTCCCAACTTCATCATGGCAGCCTTGAAGGGAGAGCCAATGACCATATTCGGAGACGGACATGCGACCAGGTGTTTTCAGTTTGCTCAAGACTGTGTTCGAGGTTTGGAAGCGTTGATGAACAGCGATTACCATGGCCCAGTCAACATCGGCAGTGACCACGAGATTGAGATCAGTGAGATTGCGGAGATTATCTCTCATGTCGTCGCTGAAAAGACCGGTCAAAGAGACGCCGTTCCAGTTAATCTGCTGCCGAAACGAGAGGACGACCCTGTCAGACGAAAGCCAGATACTAGTCTTGCCGAAAAGGTCCTGGGGTGGAAGCCAAGAGTTTCCCTAGAAGAAGGAGTTTCTGCGACAGTAGACTGGTTCATCCAAAGAGAGAATGAACCAGTGAGTAGACTATAGGTGCGTTTGGATGGTTGGTTGTTAGCGTCACTGTTCGGTAGATTTCCAAGGTTTATGATATCTGCTCATATAATCGATACGTTTCCAAAGAGATGTACCTGTATTCCAGCCCGCAGGACGCATCGCGCCGCAGCCGCAGTCACGCGGAGTGAAAATGTTACAAGTTGAGTGACTTCATTATAACCTCATCTACCTAGGTGAGGTAGGTTTTCGACCGCAGATTATCGGCGAAGGATGAATGAATTATGTTTGACTGATTCCATGCGAGAGAAATGAATATAGTTATGTATTTATTCACCTAGCCTTATATGAATGCCATGTGGCTCATAGCTTGCTTGGCATCGTTTACAGAAGCGGCTTGTATATATTGGCCAACGTTCCGAAACTTCGGGTCCTCGGGCCAGCCACTAACGAGATTCTATCGTCACGTTAGCCGTTGAACGCCTCAAGTGGGATAGACCGGAACTTTCGGCAGACGGCCAGGCCTAACTTCTTTACACGAGATAGTTAATATATTTGAGTTCTGTCATCTGCCGATACTACCGAAGTTACCGAATGAAATTGCCGCAATCTATGTAAGGAGCTGTCAAAAGATCCGGCTTCCTACGCTACTTTACTACGTCGGGCTCGTTCCAAGGTGGAACATGCCTTTTAAACTTTAGGCTATGCTTCTAGATCAAACGACCGTTGGTATTGGTAGGCTTGAAACCTGGGGCTAGGGTACTCCGCGTTGCGAATCTAATTAAACTTAATTGATCAAATCACCCAGGATAGCCCTGTGCGCTTGGTCATCCAGTGCGGGCTGACCGTTGAGGTCTTGTCCGGCAGTTTATTAGTGCCAAATTGTCAATGCCATCTTGATGATTTAAAGCCAAGCGTATTCCTTTCAAGTTCTATCTCCTAGCAATCTTAATCCATCCATTCTTTTGAAGTATTCACATTTTCACTCATTTATCGAACAGTCACTCATTCAAGTCATTCATTTTCTTTTCATTCAATCATGCGTGTATCTACGCTGTTAAGCCTCGGCACCGCCGCTGTCGCCAATGCTGCCGAGTCCCGAAACATCTTTTACTATGACCAGTGAGCGACTATCGCATCTGTGATTGACACAAATCTAACAACTGTTTAGGTGGCATACTGCTGATCTGCCCCCCAAATCACTCACGAGTGGCGTCACCCACGTCGTGATGTCCTTTGCCAACTCGTCCCTGTTTGCATCCCAGCCTGCAGGAGAGTACAAGCCATTCCAGCCTATTAAGGAGGTTCGAGATCTCTTTGACCACGAGCTCAAGGTCTGCCTCGCTATCGGTGGCTGGGCCGATACCGCTGGGTTTGGCGAGGGTTCCAAGACTGATAAGAGTCGTGTAAACTTTGCCAGAAACGTCGCTTCGACTCTGGACCGGCTGGGCTTTGACTGCGTCGGTAGGTTATTGCAGATGTGAGTAGCTGCTGTTCAAACTAACCGGTTTCTATAGATATCGACTGGGAGTACCCAGGTGGCAACGGCGAGGACTACAAGCGCATTCCTAACTCGAAGAAGAAGTCTGAGATCACGTCTTATCCCAAGCTTCTCAAGGAGATCAAGAAGTTCATCGGAGACAAGGATCTCTCAATCGCTGTCCCAGGCCTTGAGCGTGACATGATCGCCTACATCCCCAGCCAGGTTCGCGTAATCAACCAGGCCGTCGATTTTGTTAATGTATATCCTTTTCCACGCCATCTTGACGAACAGTCTGCTAATCTTAGAAGGTCATGACCTACGATCTGATGAACCGTCGAGATCAGTACACAGCCCATACTGCCTCGGTCAAGGGTGCTCTGCGTGCCGTCGACAAGTACATTTCGCTTGGCTTCCCCGCATCGAAGCTGGTTCTGGGTATTCCTTTCTACGCCAAGTGGTTCACTACGAAGAAGGGATATACCTGTAGCCAGGCTGTCGGCTGCCCCACTGAGCTGTTGGAAGACCCCAAGGATGGAAGCGACACCGGCAAGTCTGGCTCTATGACCTTTGAGAAGGCCAACTTTGCCGAACCGCCCACAAACTTGACTACTTCCCCCGATGCTACCTGCGGTGCAGGCACATTCTTCAAGTGTGCCGAGGGCTCATGCTGTGGCGGGTCCGGCTGGTGGTAAGTACCCATGCTGATATCCACGCTTGAGATACAAGACTGACACTTTGTGTAGCGGTGATACTGCCGCCCATTGTGGTACCGGCTGCCAATCTGCCTTTGGCAAGTGTGAGGGTGTCGATGTTGCTACCTCGTTTCACAAGGCTCTTGATCAGGGTCGCACCGACACTGGTAATGGAGGACAGTGGTACTGGGACGCCGAAACGCGTCTCTTCTGGTCCTGGGACACCCCCGAGCTCATCACTCAGAAGATCACCACTCTGGCTAAGACTCGCGGTGTCAAGAGCGTCATGGCTTGGGCACTTGCGCAAGACAGCAACGGTTGGAACCGTCTCAAGGCTATGCAGGAGGGTTTCAAGAAGGTCAATGCTTAGACAGTCTAGAGTGACAGCTTGCTCTTGAAACTTCAAAGACAAGTCTCTGGCTAGGTATACGATGACCCTCGCAAGCCTATAGTAGCACAGTACTGAAGCAGTAACGAAACTCGCTGTTTCATAATACAGAACAAGATGATTGAGACGAATTGTCTTAGTTCTTCCTAAAGCCAGAAAGCCTCACCAAGAATAATATGTTACATTGATAGTGATACTCATTCGACCTCAGTTACTGCGCTAGTTCAAAGCGTCTATGAGCTGTCAATGTCTCAGCACTGCTATAGAGCTTTGGTGAGGGAAGAATCGTGCCATACTGAAAGACGCGCCATCTCGATCCAGACCACTGACTAAGCGGAGTCACCGAGCGCGACTTTTGGCCTAAGGCATCAAGGTAAAACACAACTATGATTGGTGCGGATACTGGGGTCTTCAATACGTGCGCGAGAGAGAAATCTGCACCAGCACTAAACTTATTCGAGTGTGACAAAGAAACGAACTCACGTGATCGGTTGCACAGCCACAGCCACTGGCGCTAGAGCATCCTGAATCTTTCCATACCTATCATTGTCTTACGATGGATTATTTTCACGAGTCTAATTCCAGGCAATCGGCATCACTCCATGGCCAGCGCGACTCTAGATTGATGCCCAACCCAGATAAGAAAACAATTGTGTCTTGGTTGGTATGCCAAGACCACTCTGATCAATAGACGACCAGGAAGACCCAATCGCCAACCACATGAATGATCGTCACCTCAGAGGCTCAGCCACCCTGCACCTACGCGTTCGCCGACCACGTTGTGCAATTTTTACACGTTATCTTTTAAATAGTACAGCCGGACTTAATCTCCGGCTGGACTGTCAGCACTTAGATTTTCTATGAACCCATTCTTTTTTCAAGGTTCTCCAGCAGAGACCCACTCTAACTGCCGGGGGCGGGCTCACATGAGTCTGATTCGTTTTTGACAAGTCTTTACCCTATAGAGCCGAATATGCTGAGATTTTAGGGAGAATGTATGCCTTCAGAGTCATCCGTGCCCGCTGGCTTTTACCCATGGAGTTTAGTTCGATGTCTCTGCTCTTAGAAAAGTGTACGATAAATTGCTTCAAAGGACGAAGTACTTAGGATGTCTCGGTGTTGGAATACACAGTACGAGACAGAAAGGACGATACTACAAGCCGTTTCGGCATCCACCATACTTCTATCACAAACGCTTCAGAGATCTGGTATATCACAGCTGCATTTCGATCACAGCTGAAGCCGGAATCTGATCAGAGGACATACCGAGCGAATCCAGCTCTTGTTCCTACCCGTGCGATTACTCCTCGTAGGACCCGGTATTCTGTTGTGAACAAACTTCAAGCAGGTCTCGATTCTTTTGTTAACAGGGAAGGAATCCGTCTGCGAGACACATGTTATGCCCTTAACACACATAACATTGACTCATCTCAGAGAGTTACTCAATATGGTAATTAATGTATACATATAGAACCCGAGAAAGCCAATGATAACGATGCCAAGGATGGAAGCGATGGCGATACCTGCGATAGCTCCTCTCGAGAGCTTACTATAGCTATTTGAAGTGCCGGCATAAGCAACAGTGCTTGATTGAGGCGCCTGAATGCCAAACATCAGTAATGCGACCGATAAAGACAAAGGAACTTGACTTACCTTTGAGGAAATCCAGCTGTACGCCGTATCGTCATCGCTCGCACTTGACCGCGGCGGATCTAAAGGGCTCTTGCTAACCATTATGGCGCATATGACGGGGAAATTATTGCTGAGTCGCTGCCAAGAAGGTAGAAGGAGGGGAGGGTCGATTAGAATAGCTCACGGGAAACAGTGTGGTCTTTTTGTGTTGGCCCTTGATGTCTGAAGGCGAGACAAGCTCACATCAAGATCCAGAGATCACCCACGTATTTCATCGTCTATTTGGTCCCCCTAGGCAAGCAACATCTGGTCAACTAGTACTAGCCGGGACTCTTGGCGCCGCGAAGCCGGGCAGGACAAATTTTATAGGAAGTGGAGTTTACTTAGAAGTAGGGAGGTGGGTCGCAAAATAATCGGCACACCAGGGATATCAACAAAAGAAGCTAAGCAGCAGCAGGTTAGCTGCATTTTTGACTTGTGTGTAGAGTGTGCCGTCACCCTCATGTTTTCTAATCAAATTAATCGCGTTCAATTTTGAAAATCCTATAATAATCCAGAGGTTCTTTAATCACTTTTCCCTCCCCCTGCCCGACGGAGCAGTCGGCGATAACTGTTCTGGGAAAGTATCCCTGCCTGCATGTTTAATAAAACGGTGGATCTAGCATGGCTTGTTATAACTAACAACCAACAACCAACAAAGTTTTACCAACAAAACAAACAACACCGATGATGCGAGTTCTATACGATTGTCATTGGGTATAATACAGGAGAGTATTGCCCTGATAATGCGCGTTCATCACATTGAACCTGGACATTTCTATAATGAGCACATCACATGGTTGCATTATTTCTTTATCATATATCTCAATTCCATCAGCCCTGTTGTTGACAGTGGCGGTATATTGTCTTTACCGGAGAGAATATAATCCAGAAGGATTTTAGATACAAATTTCAGTGCCTCCACATGTGTTGCTATCATACCCTATTGGATATCTCAAAGCAAAAGAGGCCCCCAAAGTAGCTCTAATATGGAGATGACTAGGATCTGACCCATAAACGGTTCCTACCGATAAAGAACAGCGAATAATATTTGACAGCCTTGGGAACTGTTACCTGTACCAGCTTTGGTCTGAGATCATATCATGGGCCTGTCGATCAATGATCCTAGAGGTAGCGACCCCAGTGCCGAGACACAACGCGGACTCCCTCAATCGAGTCGTGATGGGTTATTGCTGGATGCTGATCCATCTTATCCTATTGCAGAGCTGGGACGGACACCTTTGAGCGTCTTGTAAATTACGTATTGTAAAACCCGAGAGTCTCGTTATTCGCTAAAGCCTGCAGCCACATCAACCCGGGTGCTGATCCTAGCTCAACGAGGCTGTATATTGGAATCCCACTGTAAGCCAAGACGGACCCGATGTTTTGTTCGGCTGGCAACCGATCCCTAGGTGACATCATCGTTCGTGGTTTTCACAACCATGACACTCTCGGATTGGCCTTGTAGAGGGCTTGTCTTACAGTCCACGAGGACTTCAAATATTAGATTCTACGATTCCGCAGGTATCGAGATTATACCTATCAAATATCTTGAGATAAAAGAGGCCCTTGAAGTGGTTCTGATATGGAGATGACCTGGAACCGACACAAAGATGATCGCTAACATTTGGCACCCTTGAGAACTGTACCTCGTGTTCACTAATTATCCTTAGAAGTCTTCAAGGTCCGTCCTTCAACCAGTCAACGTGACTATCGAGTTACCACAGTTGTCTGTGCAATCATACATCTTCCAGCTGCGCGTTGTACATTTCAAGGCGCGAAGCCGCACCGGCACGCATAGAGAAACTCGGCATCTCAGCGAGAGACTTGAATTTGAAGTAAATGTTTAAATCTTTACCAATTGAGCATCATATGGCTGGAGTTTATTTGATCCTATCTTAATAACCCAGGATCTTGTTCACCTCCGACACTAGACTCTCTTTCTCTCTGGTGGCCTGTGAAGTGTTCAAAGGACTCAAACCCATTGCGAGCCTTCCCGAGTCACTGAGAATATCCTTTGTAGTCCCTCTATCAGAGAACTCGGACTCCCCGGAGCCGCCAGGGAAGTCGGGTGGGGGAATTCCCTGCAAAAAGGCGTCCCGCTGCTGCGCGACATAATGCTGTAAATAGTTAGGTGACCGCTCTACAACAAGGACATCCGATCTCTTACCGCGTTGTTGGGAGTGAGTGGAACTGATGGGATATAGAATACGCATGCATCCATATCGCCTGTGTTGTTATTCTCGGTACCATGAATAGTGTCTGCGCTCCAGAACACTAAAGAAGTTAGCATTGGCTAGCATTTATAATCGTCCCAAATGAGAGAACTCACCAGTATCACCGGGCTCTACAGTAGGATATGGTATCATGGTCTCGCTCAATCGCAGGTGAGGGTGATGGTCAGGGTTATGTTCTTGGGCTGTTCCAGGATTGGCGCCGTGAAGAAAGACGTTACCGTCGTCGTCATCAAGGGAGAACTTCCACCCATCCAAGGAACCTTTCCGAGTAGGCTTAAAGAACGGCCGAAGCATCCAATAGGCTGTAGATGGCTGCAAGATGGGATGGACAACGAGCGTTCCTGATCTACTTAGCGACACTCACATATATGCACAACGTGACTACGTACCTTGTTGAGGCCCATGACGAGACAGTCCGAGCCAGCCTTGGAAAGTTCGAAACACAGAACATCCTCCTGGCCCATCGTACATGTTCATGTTGGCATCAAGCCGACCAGTGAGATCCCAAGGGCTGTAGTCTTGCCACTTCTTGATGTTAGCTACGCTCTGATTCCAATGAATTGTCATCTTACCTTTCCTTGAAAAATCTGGCGATAAACATGATTGTAGGCCTTGTCTTCCCACCTCTCTACACCCCCGCCATCTACATGAGGCGAAAGGGCAAATTGTCTATCACCAGGCGGGCGAATTTGAACTCGGTCGCAATAAGACAGCGGGGTAGCGAGGTCGACTATCGAAGACAGGTCAGCTCTTGTAATAGAAAAAAAAAAAAAAAAGGCTCGGCATGGGTACTTACTCTTTTGATCAGCACCAGCAGTGTAGAACTGATTCATCCATGTCTGTGTAGCGAGCATGTTTGGATGCGATCTCGCCTTGACCTGGGATGGACTCCAGTAGGACTCATAGACAACCTGATCAGATGTTAAGCATTTTTTCGGAAGATTAGATACCATTAAAGACTGACTTTCTTGTCTGTATCCGACGGAAAACCCTTGAATGCATGCTTGGATAAATAGCCACGGACATCTTTAAGAAGCGCTTCAGTGGAATCTTTGGGCATCACACCCCTGATAACAGCAACCCCAGTCCGTCGAACCCCCTCGATGCTAGCAGAAGGTACGGTGTTTGCCTGGATGTCGGAGAACTGAACCTGGGGAATTGTCTATTTGAGTTAGCATCAAGTCATGTCATAGAGATACAAAGTAAGAAAGAATGTCGATCTGGAAACTTACAGACTCCCGTTTCGTCGCAACTTCTTCGGTTCGAACCTTGAGAACTTCGACGAGATCATCCCATGACTTTTGAATCTGCTCCTCGAATCCGACAGTAACTTGGCTCTTGAGATCTCGGAATCGCTCAGGTAGCGGCTCAGCTTTCTGGCCAGAACAAGAGGTAAAAACGGAAGATATATCTCCCTCTTTCTTGTTTTTACGGGTGAGTGGCACCGCGTCGGTGGCTAAACGCCGTGTGGTAGCGATGGTTCCCGCGCATTTGCCAGCGCGAAACGTCGGGCATTTAAGGCACTTTTCTGCCACAGATCTGCTCGAAAGTATGCTCATAGTCGTCTTGATAATCAGAAAGAGTTGATTGTGGTGATGGTAGTTGCCTGAATTGGAGGATTTCTGTCGCTCTTATAATCTCAATTTCTGGTCAAGCCGTGAAGAGCGATCTCCCTCTGACGTACCCTTGGTGCAGCCTATTCCCGTTTTCCTACAAAGTATGGATGTTTCGTCCAGCCCGAGACCTGACTCCAAATGGCTAGCACATATTTTGCACTGTAAATGGTCAAGTTTGGGGACATGGCGGATGAGCAGGATGGGATGGAGGAGCTACCCGTTTTGGAACCCCCGCTGCGATGCTACCGAATACGGAAAGACCGCATCATGGCGGAACGCATCTTGACTTCAACATGGAAGTAATAGTGTTGACGGACATCACCTAGCTCGGTCTCTGGTTAACAAGGGTGACTTACTGGTTTAGAATACGGCCCGAAAGTAACTTCAAATCAGGGCCGATTGTTGTTGGCGGGCTAAAGGAATCTGTTGAATGAGACATATGCCTGTCGAATTGCTTGTCGATAGATACCCAGATACCGTGACTTGAAATCCAGTATACTGGCAGAGAAAATGGTCATGTTAACGACCATGTTGGCTTCGCATTTATGCTACTTAGAGTAAGCCTTAAAGCAACATCGGCGGCGAAGCACCGGTAGTTGCAACGTAAGGTCACTGGGACCCGTCCTCAGATGGCCCTCACGTTTAATAATCCAGTATTTCGTGGAACCTGTAACTGGTTCTATGATACCCAACATACTAGTGAGAAAGGCACTTGGGAATTATTGAGTATGTTCTGGACTTATCCCTTTCGTGCGGGGCCCCGCAACAACACTCGACAAGTAATGTCGATCCTGCATTCCCGCCCCGAGCCGAAAAGTGCATAAGAAGGGGCCACATGATTGATTGGATGGAAACGATTCGAGGCGTGGATAAACTACCTCAGGAGCTAGCTTTATTCTGCCCCTAACTCGTACATCAGTTGACTAGCACCCCCGAATGTTGCGGAATGACCGAGTCTGGGAAGCATAGTGCCTGTGGAAGTAAGGCAACCGCATCACTGAGACATTATTGTACAAAATATCTGAGCCCAATCAGGGCTGAAGCATGCTTCATTCTCCACTGACATCGAATCTCTTCTTATGTCAACGCCAGCCTAGGCCACGACATCCTGGTAGATCTCCGTCGTGTCCCACAACTTGTATGCGTCCTTAAACAATATAAACTGCTGTTATATGTGCTTCGTTCAATATTGTGTGTTACCGACTTGGCATTGAGACAGCATGAAGCTTGCGGGGTCGACCAATACATCTTTCTAGAGATCATCAACGGAAACCTCAGGTGATTATAGTCACTAGTTTGAAATTACATGACAGCATAAGTGTGGGTTATTCGGGCGTCTGTTACTCCTGTACACCAAAATAAATCCAGCCTGGCTTTGATCGAAGGTTATGCCACGAACGGATGAGATGCATCGCAAAGCGCAAGGTAGTAGTAGAGTTTCATGCCTATCAAAATCTTCATGTCAAATGCAGGTCACCAAATAAGGACACATTATGATTCACGAGAAGCCCCAAGGATGCATGCAGAAAACAGTTCAAGTGTCGTGAGCGACGGCCTTTGTGGTTGTGTGGTGATATATGCTATGGGATCAATAAATGACACGTCGAATAGTAACCAGCTCTCGATCTGAGAACGAATGGAACCCCCAAGTCTCAAATAGCATAGCCGAAAACCGGCATAGTATGCTTATGCTCACAAGTCTAGACGGTATCGGAGGACTTGGCTTCATGGTGAGACGCGCTTAGCTCCTTGCCCATATGATCTTTCTCCCCTGCACCTGCGCCACCTTGAATCTGCAGCATCGTAGCAGAAGGCTTCCACTTGGTAGACTTCCGGGCAACAGATACTTCTTCGTATAGAAGATCAACCTCCTCGAGCAATAAAACCCTTTGTCTCATAGATAAAAAAGTATACAAAACCAATACAGAGAAAGCAAGCTCCAAACCAGACGAGGAAGATCTTAGACTGTAAGTTGGCGTAACCTTCACCAAAATTAACAAGATATGGCGTCGAGAAAGCAATTGCCCAGTTGAGCAACCAATTGGTCGCAACAGACATGCTAATACCCTTGGCCCGAGCCTTCAGGGGAAAGATCTCGCCGTTTACCACCCAAGCCAATGGTCCCCAGGTCGAAGCGAAGAAGAAGATATAGATGCAGACGAAAGCAACAGCGGCCTTTTGACCATTGAGATTTTTCACAAAGATCTGACCAGTAGTAGCATCTTGCCCTGTTGAGAGTGTTCCACAGACAGCAACGATAAGTTGAGAAACACACATACCGACTCCTCCCCATAGAAGAACAGGTCGACGGCCCCAGCGGTCGACAGAATACATGCCAGGAATAGTCGAGGCAACATTGATAGCCGAAGTAATCATCGAAATGATGAATCCGTTGGAGATGCCAGAGTTCTGGAAGTATTTGGTGCCATACTGGGCCGCGTTAGCTACAGAATCTCGTTGGGGGAAGAAGTCAACTTGCATGAAACACAAAGTTTACGCCACTCAACTGCTGGAGGGCTTGGATCGCCATGCCGGTGAACTGGCGTTTCAACAGGGGCGCACGGAAGCAATCGATATAGGAAGCTTGCCCAAGACTCATCTCATAATCATGGCTAGCTTGGATCTCGGCCAACTCTGCCTGAACGGCAGGATGGTCGAAAGGAAGACGACGGATTCAGCCGAGAGCGAGCAGCTTTTTCCGGTTGGTTTTTCTTCACAAGAAAGCGAGGTGTTTCAGGAAGAAAAAGCATCCCGAGAAAGAGGATAAGCGACCAAGCAAATTGGGCAGCAACGGGAATGCGGTACGAGCTCGTATCATTCCTCATACCCGTAGCATTATTGACAACAGCAGCGACAAGGAGTCCAATCGTTATAGCCCACTGGTAAGCACCAACGATAGCGCCTCGAATCCACTTTGGGGCGGTTTCGGATTGGTAGAGAGGGACTGGTAGAAAAATATTAGCGTTTGGAGTTGAACATGACGATAAGATGAGGCATACTCATCGCAGAAACAAGGCCTACTCCAAAGCCGGCAAAGAACCGACCGGCGATGAACATCGGAATAGCTGTAGAGATGGTCTGAAGAATGACTCCAAGGTTGAAGATCCAGCAGGCAATTATAAGGCCAGGTCGGCGGCCGAGGTAATCACTAAACAGTGCCGTGCTCAGAGCACCGAAAAAGGTGCCGGCGGAAAGGATAGAGACGATAGTTGACTCCTGATTCGTAGTGATGTTGGGATTGCCATCAGCGTCCACATAGCCAGTGCTGAAAGTACGCTGCCAGTAAGGCATGGCGAGGATGCCTGAGATCGTCCCGGTGTCTGCAATCATAGTGAGCTTCTGCAACTGGATGTCTGCACAGACAGTGTCCTACCGTAGCCGAAAAGAACTCCCCCAAAGGCAACAAAGAAACCCATGGCAATGGCTAGCCATGTCTTGCCTGCCTCGCCCTCTGGACGCGACAGGGAAGCTTTGCGGAAAATACCCATGGTCGAGTAAAAGGATGTGGATAGAAAGTATGAGGTAGATTTGTATTGAGGATAGTGATGGTTCACAAAACTGGATGAGTTGCGTCGATGTGTGTCTTGGTTTACTTTAGCGAAGCGATTTGTCTTGCTTTTTATAGAAAGCCTGGAACATTGAGGTCACGCATAAGGACCGAGTGCTGGACATAAATGACACTTATGACTGAGACTAAAAGCCTCATCCAACATCAGGTCTTTCCTTAAAGGGCTTCGTCAGTACATAGTAATGATACCCCAGATCGGGAACCCAGTTTATGTCCGGGGCTCAGAGCTTCCATCGACCTGACCCCGTAGACTTACCCCAGCCTAGTTGGGGGGCGGGGGGGTAGCCGCAGTAGATCTTGGAATATAGGGGAAACTTGGGGAAGAAGAAGAAGATCCAGCGGCCATTGACACAAAGGAGGACGGGTCCTTGGGAAGAGGGAGTGGAGAAAGGCATGGTAGTTTCCCAGTGGAAATGCCTCCCCATCTATTGGTCGTCTCCCAAGGGCAAATGAATTACGGAGCAGAGCGCATAAAGAACTTACCCCACACAAACTTGACTCTGGCCCTTGAGTGACACTTGATGATCGCGGGCGAGGCCCTGGCTGTCTACATACTTTTGAGTTATACTTCTTTAGGCAGCTCCGCTCAGATTCACGCCACGATTAGCTATTATCCCAGATTTAGTTGACTGTGATGGTGGGTGTGAATCTTGAATACATTCTAGGATACTAAACTCCTGCTTAGTCCTTTTTATTCTCGGCCTGTACTTATTACTGGTAAGATGGTCAAGGCAAAGTATCTAACTAGAGTAAAGAGTGTTGTGTGCACGGATACTCAATCAGGGGGTCATCGCGATCTCGACACTCCGAAACAAAGTTGTTATTATAAAGTATTGATAATCAGAAGTCTAATTTGTTGTTATGATTGTACTGCCTTTCTCACCAAGGATAAGTACCAGTGACCGCAGTTGGTGGCGGCGTTTGGGCCCTTTGTAGATGCTCGGAACCCACGGAAAGAATTAGGCGACATCCTCAGGGGAGTCCTCGGGATGAGCTGTATTATTACGCTTCATCAAAATACGGCTACCGTCGTCTTTGGTGTCGCCCTTGGCTCCCCACTTGGCCGAGGTGATAGGATTCACATGCTGTAAATGCATAGTGTCAATCTCCTCAAGCGACCGACCCTTTGTCTCGATGAGGCAGAAGAATACAATGAGGGCAAGACAACCGCAGCATGCACCAAAGACTAAACCGTAATAGAAATCGATCTCTCGTGTAATGTAGGGTGTGCTAATCACAGTTAGTCCCGGTTGTTTACAGTGGGTAATCGAGTTGGGTGTCCGACGAAAGCGTAAATAAAGAAACAGACCATCATCCAGATTGCGCCGATGATGAGACCTGTTCTGCGGCCCATATTGTGAGCGACCCACAAGCCGGGGAAAGTCGATATAACATTGACAGAACCGAGGATGATCTGAGTAGCGTAGCTGTCATTGAGTCCTGTGCTCCGGAATACGGTTGTACCATAGTAGAAGTAGTAGGAGCATATGTTACGTAGACGTCTAGTCTCATCGGCTGTTAAACCAGGCGCATGTACTAGTGTCCAAAACTGGCAGTGTCATGGAGAAACACAAATGGGAAATCATAACTAGCGTTGTGGGCGCCTTTGCCCACCTTGATAACCTCCTGGATGGTATAGTAAACTCATAGAATCCAGCATCCTGTGAGTCAAAACTACTATCTATACGTTCCAACTATGAACACAAATAATTGTTCTCTTTGTCAATATTTCAAAGGTGACGGTGTGCACAGTTGCATGGTGATGAACTTCCATAATGAAGGAGATGGGGCTCGTACTATGTCGAGGTTTTCCGAGACCGGGTTACACGTACGAAAGACAGTGATTGCGGATTAGGCACAAAGGGAAACTCCGTGCTCATCTGCTGCAACCGCGAGTAATGTCGAATGCTACAATAGCTTGGAGTGTTTTCCCGAATAGTTTCCCTAGTCATCACTGGGTATAGGCGGGACACCGGAGGCTCGGGTCACCTACCGTCGCGTGATTTGTCAAAACTGACGGTATGAGGCTGAAGAACTATCGGTGACGCCGGCCAAATTGGCAGTGTAAAATCGGAGGTGAGGAGATGCCTATTTGGGAAGCTCCACATCATCCAGCCCAGAGTGGGAACAACTCATCTGCTGTATGACACGGTAAGACATGCTTTTGATTCAAGATTGTTATTTGCTGAAGAAGGATTCATCATTATTGCAGATCCCCGACCGCTTTGAATGATCAACTATTACGTTTGTTTTCATCGGGCTTTAAACGAACAATGAACTGCCCCGGCCTATGGCGTTATCTCGAGCAACAGCTGACTCAAATATCCGCTTTGGATAGAAAAAGTATGACAGTACCAAAACATAGCTATGATCTCAGTGCATTGGCCGATTGTTGTGCTATCTGTCTAGCCACCAACTTACGACGACATGTCTCTCGATCACGCATATTCTCACTCCACAAACACGTATCACAGAAGTACATAAAAAATGACTTGTGGATCAAGGTTTGTCATATTTCCCATCCGAATTTGCTGTCAGGGGCTGGATTATATCTACTCTCTGCCGTGCTCTCTTATTTGCTTGGCATAGCTTGTTCATTCACGTCTTACTATTGATATCCCCACTCACAACACTCAACCCGGCCAACATGTCTTTGTCGGAGGAGGTCAAGCGCATTTCTGCTCTGTTCGAACTCACTGACTAAAACCTGAATCATGGCGTCCAAGAGTTCCTCCAACAGATGAGTACGTTCCCCCCCAAGACACACCGACAGCATCTCATAACAGTCCACTAAACATCAGACATCTAGATAGCGGTTTGGAACAAGATGGGACAAGCTTGAGTCAGATTCCGTCTTATGTTACTAGTGTCCCGGATGGCACGGAGAAGGCACGACACTACCTATCGATAGCTTCAGTCTGCTTAATTTCACTAACTTTCTGGTCAGGGGCTCTACCTTGCCGCCGATCTTGGGGGCACAAACTTCCGAGTGTGTTCCGTGAACCTGAACGGCGACACAACCTTCAAGCTGTCGTATACCAAAGTCACCATACCGAAAGAACTGATGGTTGCGAAGACGGCCGAAGAGCTCTTCGCCTTTCTCGCCAAACAGATTGAAGAATATCTCGAGTTACACCACCCCGAAGATTACACGACTATCCTCCGCAAACGGCAGACCTCGAGCGATCATATAGTTTTCGAAGACGAAGAAGTCTTTCAACTGGGTTTCACTTTCAGTTTTCCCGTCCAGCAAGTTGGTATCAATAAAGGTAAATTGATCCGATGGACTAAAGGCTTCGACATTCCGGACGCCATTGGGAAGGATGTTTGCAGTTTGCTCCAGCAAGAAATTGACAAATTAAGACTCCCTGTCCGAGTCGCTACTTTGGTAAATGATACTGTCAGTACCCTGATGGCACGTTCATACACCTCGCCAGGCAAAACAAGGACCCTTCTCGGTGCCATCTTCGGTACTGGGACCAATGGTGCGTATATAGAAAAGCTAAACTCTATTCACAAACCCATTGCTGGTGACTATGACCGATCTACGGGGGAGATGGTTCTCAATACAGAATGGGGCTCCTTCGATAATCAGCTCAACTTTCTACCGTCAACATCATATGATCGAGAACTCAATCTATCAACTCCGAACCCAGGAACTCACATGTTCGAAAAGCATGTTTCTGGCATGTTCCTAGGCGAGCTTGTTCGCCTTGTCGTATTGGACATGATGCGAAATCCCAATGTGTTGCTTTTTGGCGGCATCGACACGATTGCCAATGATAAGACTCAAAACACCCGTGTCGATGGCAAACCACGTCTACAAACAGTCTGGGGTCTTGACACCGCAATATTATCGATTGCTGCAGCTGACAACACGCCGGAACTTGGCGTGTTAAGGGAGCAACTAGAGGGTATGCTTGACATACATGGTCCATCTTTGGCTGATGCACGAGCCTTTAAGGAGATCGCTGGTTCTGTGGCTCGACGCGCTGCTAGATTATCTGCGATTCCTCTGGCTGCCATCATGATCCACTGCGAAGCCCTCACCTGTAGCACGCAGGAACCTGTTGATATTGGTGTGGACGGCAGCGTCATTGAACACTACCCCTTCTACCTAGACATGGTCTATGAAAGCTTGCGTGCGGTCAATGAGATTGGAAAGGAAGGTGCTGATAGGGTCCGTGTTGGATTTGTCAAGGACGGCAGCAGTGTCGGTGCTGCACTGATTGCCCTTGTTGCTGGCCGTATTGGCACTGTTACTGGTATATGATGTTGCGATGGTCAAGTAGTCCTTAGGTAGTATAGTCAACTCAGAACAAGAGTATATTTATTGGTACATTATGTGAACCTGTGGCCTCCTATCTTAAGGTGCTATAACCCTCGCAGAGGTCAACTGGAACAGCTATAAAGAGCACGTTCTTTCCACGATTTAAGCATCGTGATCTTTGCTTACACGCCCGTGGCCTCTTATGTCCTTCAACAACACTTCAGGTCCAACTTGGAACAGCGGGTAAGATTAAAGCGCAACCTTCCTCGGTTGCACGAAAACCTGGAAATCAATAGGCTTGACAAACCAGTAGTTCTGGGTATGCCAATCCTTCCCAACCAGACTCTCATGCAGGGTTAGGTCAAAGTCTCGCACCAAGGTTGGGATGAGCTTGCACATTTCGAGCATAGAGATGTGGCGACCGATGCACGTCCGAGAACCAAGACCAAACTGCGATACGACAGTGTCAGCTTAAGTGATCTAACAGAGCAACTGCCACTCAGAGAGATTCCATTCGTAGAGACAACCCCCTGAAAAGGCGACTACTTGACATATCCTCTCCTGGAGACAGCCCACGGCCCGGGGAAATAGATTGGAAACTCACCGGCATCCAGAAGCGGTTCATCAAAGCCACCCGGTCAGTATCATCTTGCAGCCATCTTTCTGGCGAAAACTCGTCGGCGTCTTGCCCGAAGATGGAACGGTCGTGGTGTGCAACCCAGGTATTGATTCCAACGATGGCCTGGACACCAGTCAGTTTGATGTCAAACTTTATTGACGAAAGCATTAACTGGCACTTACGCCTTCGGGAAAGAATCGACCAGCGATCGTTGCGCCTCCTTTGGGAACGACACGTTCCAGGGGAAGCCCAGTGGCAGGGTGTAATCGTAATGCCTCTTTGATAGCAGCCTGCAAGTACGGCATCTGCTGGCTCTCCTTATACGTAGGATGATGGGAGAGCTCGCCTTTGGCAGTGAACGAGTCGACTTCTTCGCGTAGCTTGGCCATACACGCCGGCTTCTTGAGAAGATGGTACATAACGGCCGATAGACTGATAGCTGTGGTGTCGGATCCCGCTACCATATTAGAAACGCAACCGGAGAGAACATGAAATGACGTGAAATTGTTGGGATCGGTGGAATGTTTTGCCAGGAATTTTGTTAAGAAATCCTGCGTCGTGGCATCGCTGTCATCCAAGGACATTGCCTTTGGCTGTGCCTGTGATTCGCTCATCCTATCTTTCGTGAAGGCCATGACATAGGCCCGACCGGCGCCCTTGCCGCCTGCCAGAAGGTTCTTGAGAGGAAATAATACCTTGTGTAGGCTGGGGAAGATACCAGTAAGAGTAGCGTAGCCGAGGTGATCCTCCAGCGCGCCGATAACGTTTCCTACATCCTCTCCTTGGTCAAGGAAGCCCAACCGCTTACCATATGTAATCATACCAATAACATCGAAAGCATAGCATTGAAACCAGTGCCGCATATCAACAGCTCGGTTTGATGAGCATAGCTCAAATAAGCGGGTCTTGAAAAGGTCGGCACAATCATCCACAAAGGCCTCGTAGTGAATCAAAGATGACATAGAGTAAGTCGACTGGTACTGCTTACGATCGTGGGCGTGTTTGGCCACGGATCGCTCGCTGAAGAGGTTCGTCTGTCCAGGGCTCGCCCAGGTTGTGTACCACGAAGACTTTGGGAACGAGGTGCCGAGGCTGTAGATGACCTTTACTGCATCGAGGTCACTGATGCTATAGCGGTTAGGCGCATAGCGGACGATCGAGCCTGGGACTGTCAGCTTCTACTCCGAATCGACTGCTAGAGTCGGCGCTTAGTGCGCGTCAATACTGGTGACTTACCATATCGGCGGTGCAAATCAAGATTGACCTGCTGAAAGGAACCTTGCCAGACCTTCCAAGCGTACCAGCCAGAAGTAAGTCTGCCAAGCCATGGGCCCTGAACGGTCCGGAGGTGAGAACGGAGATGCTGGATGAAGCCGACGACTACCCTGAGTAACAGGAGAGTCGCAAACAGTGCGGCAAATAGATAGGTATTCATGGCTCTAATGCTACGGTGTGGCTCTGAGTATAGGAATGTATCTGATGGACAGTACTTGTCCTTAAACACCTCAATACGCGTTGTCGGTGATTGATCCCTATATAGCGGGGAAATCTGGGGACGTCTTATTTCCCCGCAACTTGTATTCAGCGGAATGCGGAGGTTCGGGCTTACCCATTCTTTAAATGGTAATTGATGACGTCCTATTGGGTCTATGGTAGCTGATCCCAACTACCGCCATGACTTACCGTCGGGATGTGGAGGCCGATTTCCCGAAACCATGGCCATCAGCTTGAGTGTTCCCGACTCTGGTCTGGACTACGGTCCGGGCCGCAGGTGACTTGACACGAGACTTTCCGAAGATACTTCCTTCGGTTTTTTTTTTCTAAGTTCCTGCATACTTGTCAGCAAATCACCAGCTGAGGGCTTTGCCTCTTTCGATACCCCTTTTTGGCGTATACATCATGGGTACTGGCTTTCCAAGGATTCACGTGTAAATAATCGCTATTAAATTCCCTTTCGTAATTAGTAAGGCTGATATAACGCCAGACATTGCCTATTGCTAATCGCACCGGTACCGCAGAGCCTCGTTATTTCTGCGCGTCGCTTATCGCCCCCTGATGAAACCTTTCTGGCGATTTTGGAAATCTAGTCGCTTCAGCAATACTCATCCTAGACACCATAGGCTCCATAAAGGAATGGAGGATGATCTCATTGCCACTGAGACAGCGGGGCCCATCGCCTTTGTGATAACAACAGACAACTCCTCCACAGCACTCTGGCCGACCAAAGTCGAGAAGCAGCTTGCCCTCGACCGCCTCAAGTCAGAAGGTCTCGGACAAACCAGTATCAACAACAAAATGAGCTGGGGCGAGCTCAACAGTAGGTTCCTGGACCATCCCATCATACTATCAACCTATGTCACCTTCTTCTTTTGTAACATGGTGGCTCCCGGCATGACTTTCTGCCTCCTCACCATCGTCGGGACTCCCTACTCTGGAGAAACAATCATACAGATGGAGTTGCGTACAGAACTACCCCAAGTGGTCGGAGCTGCCTGCCTGCTTGCCGTTTTACACCTGTCGCGGCGCTACGATACCTGTCAAACCTCCCTTTTCCCACAGGCCAGTCGTCCTTACTGGCCATGACCTTCTTCCTTTCCTTTACTAAACAAGAAGCCCGCTAAGCAGCTGAACTCCTAACTGCAAACTTCATCAACAGCGACACAGCACGCAGCATGTCTGTCGGCACAAACTACAACTCTTGCAATGACCGGTACAGCCCTTCTGATAAGGATCTTGCTATCGTCTCATTTTCTTGCACAACAATGGAAGGTTACTGAAGATGGCCCTATGTTACCGATTGGTAACGACGTGAACCTGGGTACGGCGGTTTCAATCACAATCGCATGCTTAGGCTTCTTGCTCTGAAGGAAGTACAACAATAGGAGGGGTGATGATATGACTGTCGGAGAGCGTAAGGCGGTACTCCAAGGTCTGACACCAGAACATATAAGTGTTTTCGGATGGAAGGTTCTCGAGTGGAGGTGGAAGCTTTGAGAAAGTACTAGCATCTAGAGCGCTTTCTTCTTGTCAGCTCGTGTGATACAAAACACTGCCAACTCTAACTCAAAATTTGGCAACAAGCTGGTAAATCATGAAGAGGTCAAAGTGTTTGCCACGTGGAGACGACCAAAACTTAGATACCCATAATATGTTTAATGAAACCAAGGGGGCCTGAGCTATCTGACAACTAAAAGGCCGACGCTAAGGGAAAACCGGATTGACAGTCCAATCAATCATCTCACAAAAGTTCCAAGCAGTGACTAGACGCTGGGTCCCTCAAGAATTGATGTTTATCTAAGGTTGATCTGGAAGTGGAAGTGGAATTGACCAAAAAGTGATTGATCTTCTACCTCATACAGCCCGATATAATAACTTCTATTCCCACCCTTGGCATCAAGCGTTCAGTCAAACTCATACCAGATACGATCTATTTCCCTAGTAGCTGTTGCTAAGCTGGAGTAATACTATAAACAATTGCTTATTGCTAGACAAATTACCGTCGCCCGTAAGTTCCGAAGCGAAGCATGGCCTCTGCCGCCTGTCAAAGCTTGAGCTAGCTCAGGAGTGGGAAGGTTGCGAACACTCGGGGATTTCCTTTTGTAGCGGCATAATACTAACGCAAAATTACGCCCCCAGCTGCTGGTCTTCAAACTCGAATACAATGACTAAACTTTACCGATTCTAGAAGTCACCGGCGAAGGTCCACTCTCGCTTTGCTGCAGGGCGCATTTTCGACACCGCTGTTAGAGCCTCAAATTCGGCTTCTCATTAGACTACTAGCCTGACAGTCACTAGCCTCGAACAGGCAGGTCATCTAAAGCCCAAGACGAGCTGAGAAAAGGTTTTATACTTGAGATCCACTCCCTTGACTCTAAGGTCTATAGCTTCGGCATATGCCACTTATTAAAGTTTTATGTGTCTCCTATCCCAGTAATCCGTATGTCGATCACGAACCCTTAAGCCCTACCCATGTTGATGATCTGGTCTAGACATAAGAATATTCTAGGGCTGGTCGTTGTAGAACCGAACTGACCGGAGTTCTTTATTAATACAAGTCCTCGCAGCACAGTTTCTTCTTTCCTCTGCATTCAACAATCTGATTACACTCCTTTTTAATTCCAGATCGTTCAAATACTCTCAAATCCTACCACCAACATCCCAAGATGCGCTCTCTCATTCTCCTCGCCGCTGCTACCGCAGTCATCGCTCATCCTGCCCATGACGTCAAAGGTCTGCAAAAGCGTGATGCTGAAGAATGTGCCAAAGCCTACACGGCACTAGTCCCAGCACTGACCGAGGCTCCGGTCCCTGATTCTGCTCTCGCCAGCCTCCTCGTCATGCAGACCGACGACTGTGTGCTACCTAGGGTCACTGGCTCTTTGGCCGATGAATACACCTCGTACGCTTCCAAGTTCTCGAGCTGGTACATGGACTTCTACTCTGGATACACCAACCTTCTCGACGCGTGTACCGACGTGCCCGAGGTCACCAGCCAGTTGAGCGAACTCAGCACTATCACTTGCAGCGAGATCTCGTGGCCGTCCGAGACTGGATCGTCGGCTTCCAAGACTCGGTCATCCGCATCTGAGACTGCGTCTCCCGCATCGAGCGAGAAGGAGGACAACAAAGACGAAGACAGCTCTGCTAGTAGTGCATCCACAAAGACCGGTCTTGCTGTTGTTTTGGCTGCCATTGCCGGTATCCTGGCAATCTAAAGGCA
This sequence comes from Fusarium sarcochroum, assembly GCA_013266185.1. NCBI lineage: Eukaryota > Fungi > Ascomycota > Sordariomycetes > Hypocreales > Nectriaceae > Fusarium > Fusarium sarcochroum. Next base: position 9,870 of record JABEXW010000088.1, on the reverse strand, counting down.
AGGCAGGATGAAAGCTTTCATAGAAAGGACAGTTGGCAACCCAAGACCAATTCACTTGATCTCTCGGCCCCCAAGAGAGTTTGGTACCTACAGTCTTGTTCAGATACGAGTCTAATAGGCGATCACATTGCATACATATTCTTTTTAATATATCGATTGGTCGAAAGAAGCGTTTCATCAGTGCGGGCCTTGCGCTTCCAGTACGTGATGTTTATTGACCTGCGTCAATTAGAGTTGCCGAGACTGAGCAATAAGTCTTGACGAAACGTGAATACTTCGAAGGCAATAATGGCTATCGTTTCGGTGGACCGTCTGGTTTGTCTTATGACTCTACTTCTCATCTCACCTGCGGACAATATCAAAGTGGCCTGGCACCTTCAGTACAAGAATGCAAAACCCAGTGGTTTTTAGCCTGAATAATCATCATGTCAAGAGTAAGAGTTCTGCTCAAGCCTCATCACACGCTGTGAGATCCCTAATACACGTAGTCTACTTTCAGATTCCAGAATGGTCACAAAGGAGAGGCCGTGGATGACAATAGACTTGGGAAGATTTGAACGGGTTTTTCGAAAACAAAAGGCAAATGGTGGACAAGAACAAAATCTAGACTACACGTGGTGACGATCGCAACTTACCAAGTTGTTTCAACCTGTACGAGGAGGCAGAGAGTCACGTGCAATCAAAACCCAGCTCTGTCGGAATAACTGAGGCTCCGTGAACCCCACCTGGCGGCCGCCCCTCTAATTGAGCAACAAACACCAAAGACGAGTATCGTGACAATCCACAGCACAAACGCGGGCCTTTTTGCCGACCGCAGACATTCTTAACAACGCGCGTCGTTCAATTTTGTCTCTTCTACTGCTTTTATTGGTGTGCGCATGCACCTACCATCATGCCCTCCACCGTTTCGATGACCCGGCGCGACGAGCAGCGCAACCCCTCCCTCGAGCCCTCACTGCAGATCCCGTCGCCTTACAACTCTCAAGACGTTTCGGACAGAGTCAAAAATGGTTGGAGAAAGGTCTTTCGATCGTGTGGGAAATGGCCCTAGGAGATCGTTCCCCTCGACATTGTACCTCACCACTGGGGATCCAACTTGATCGAGAAGCTGGCTCAAGTCGTGACTCTTTTGTCTGAAACCGACCAAGTCACGCTCGACGACCTTGGCCGATTTCTTCAGGATCAGGCTGTCACACACTCACGGGCCGACCTGGTTGGGAGAATGACCCTCGCTGATTGCACAGCTGCGCAGTCTTGGTTGTTGGAGCATCACGGGGACCAGAAGCCCAGTGGAGTCAGAGACAGCAGGCGCACGAGGTCCACGTCCAAGAAAACACCCGCCCGACCCAGAACAACGCGACAATCTGGCCGGAATCGACTTCAGACACCTGCTGTTGGCACCGACAACAAGAGCGACATCGGACGATCTCACACTCCCGACCAGCGCGACGGCCAGCATCATCGCGACTCCACGGGCTTACCGAGTCAAGAAAACGAACTGCCGTACGACTACTCTTTCAATTCGCCGACCCCCTCCACTCACGTGCATTCACCAAATGATCAGCGCACTACAAGCTCTACTCGCAAACGGCGACAGACTGCAAGCAGATCTCCCTCGCGATCCCGAAAAGAACCACGACGAGATGATGTAGCCACATTTCGCCCAAAGACAGCTACTTCGGATCATCAGCGGGTAGCGACTATACGCCCTGACGCGAGAGAGAATGGTGCGCAGGTTGCGGCCCAAGTCGCTCTCGAAATGATGGAGCAGTGCGAACCCCAAGGTTCCTCCGAGAAGTTGAATGAGCTGGACCATGTGGCAAGTCTACAAATCCGCACTGAATCATCAAGTACTGATTTGATCAGGAACCCCAGTCCTACATATCGTGGCTGCAAGACCAGGAAGCCTACGCTACAGCCTGTCTCGCCTCTGCGCAGAGCCACCACGAATCGCTTTCCCAGCAACGAAGCGACCGTCAAGCGACTATTCAACGCCTCACCACCGACCGAGAGGCAGTCGAGAATGAGATTCATCAGGCCGACCTCAAGGCGCAACAAGCCGCCCGCGATATAAACGCCAGCAGCTCATTGCTCCGCGACCTCCGTACCCTCGTCGATAGCCACTCGTCTGTTTACCCAGATGAGCTGAGCTCTACACTGTCCGCCTTTCGAAACAGACACAGAACCAGCGAGGCCAGTCTGTTGCAGGCTGGAGATGATTTTGAGGCGAGAAAGGACCGACTGGAGAAGATTGGCGACGATATTGAAGCCAATCAGATTGCTATCACCGCCTTGGATGCGCGTATCGAAGCGGAGCAGGAGATTATGGAGGAGCAGGAACATGCCGAGCAGGCGATTACTGTCATGAGTCGTCTCGCCGAGCTGGGTCCTTCGTCTCTACAGACTATGGGCCACGAGCTGCTTGAAGCGCTGGAAGAATGGACCAAGAAGAAGATGGCGGAGAAGAACGAGACTTCGGTCTTGTGATGGAGCCCTAGCAAGACCTGCATCCGGGCTCTATATACGGCATAGTCTTGTTTGTTCTGCTTGCAGTAATTCTCGACAAGTATATGTAATGTTACCATTATCATTTTCGATTACCTACTAGCCTGATATTCTCTACAACCATGAAGCTTATTATGACAGCTGAATACAGAACGACCATGTCTGTAAGTTGCCCGAGGGACTTTCTCTTTTGTTCTCCAAAGTTCAGGTTCTGTAAGAGATCAGGCGATCGTGGTGTTGGAAGTGACAGGTGGAAGGGTTTGCATGTTATACTCGACAAACAAGCCAACTCAATGTCACTGGGAGTCGACAGCTACGATCATCAGATACATCAAAATCATTTAGGGCCACCAGATAGAAGTAAGATGTTATTATACTAGATTCATCTATGTATACACTTATTGGCTGTACCTAGACAGGGAAGTGCGCGTTACAGTTGGCAATTGTGCCAGGGTTGCATAGCTAAGTATGACTGCTTATGCCATGGACCTTTAGACTCGCATGTGGCGGCGGACGCGGCTGTTGGAGCTGACGCACTGGGAGTACCACTGGTTGACCTCCTGGCAAGTAGATCCCGAGGGGCACTTGGTAGGACCGGAGTAGTCCGAACCTCCGCACTGGCCGTAGATCTGAGCAACGGAAGCACCGCCAGCAGAAGCGTCGGAGGTCTCGGACTCGGTTTCGGGCTCGGTGGAAGCCTGCTCCTCAACGGCAGCGGGCTCCTCCTCACCCTCGGGGGCGGTCTCTTCCTCGCCGTTCTCGGGCTCGGCAACGGGAGTAGTCTCGGGGGCAGTCTCGTCATCTCCAGCCTCAGGGGTGGTCTCAGGCTGAGTCTCAGGGGTGGCATCAGGAGTAGTCTCGGGAGTAGCAGGTGTGGCTCCGGAGGTAGTCGCAGGGGCAGCAGCGTCATCTCCGGACTCAGTGTCGTCAGCGGGGGCGGAGCCGGAGCTGGAACCAGAGCCAGAGCCAACGTTGGCAGGTCCAGCGCTACCAACAACAAGGGCGGCAACTTCACTGGCGGCAACGGGCTTGACGAGGTTCTTGGACTTTCCAGCGACAGCGCTGAGACCGCCATCACCAGACATGACAGGGAGATCACCACTGCTGGTGACAGCGTTGGCCTCACAAGCACGGCCGAGAGCAGACTCGCAAGAGGCGGCAGCGCTCTCATCGGGGATGAAGAGGGTGTTGACGCCGGCACCCTCCTTGGTGAGAGGGGTGTCGACACCGTCGAAAGCGTTACCCTCAATAATGGCGTTGGCTCCCTCGTAAGCATCGAAAGCATGACCCTTCATGTTCTGGAAGTAGTTGTTGGTGGCATGGAAGTAACCGTTGGTACCGGGCTCACCCAGCTTAGGGGCTCGGCCGGCACAGTCGTGGATGTAGTTACGGTCAAGAGTAACCTGGTCACCCTCTCCGTAGAACATCATGGTCCAGTAGTGGTTGCCGTTGCAAGAAGCAGAGGTATCAGTGGTACCATCGAACTCAGAGTTCGAGATAGTAAGACGGGAGCCATCGTAGTGGGTAACGATGAACATACGGCCGACCTGGGAAAACTTGCAGTGGTCAATCCACACACCATCGTTAAGACCCTTGAGCTCAAGAGCGTCACCACCCCAAACAACTCCGGGGTTCAGGTTGGTGATCTCAATGCCCTGAATAATGACGTTGCTAGATCCCTTGGTAAGAGAGAGACCCTTGCCCTTCAGCACAGCCTTGCCGTTACCCAGAATACTCTTGTTGCTACCAACGGGGAGGGGCTCAGGACCAGCAGCGTCGTAGGTGATAGAGCTGACGGCGACGTTGTCATCACCACCGCAGGAAAGGTCTCCAAGGTAAAGCTGACCACCGTTGTTGGCACTGCAGCTCTTGCGATCGCAACCGGCACCAGTCGCGGTCTCTCCGGTAAAATCAAACTCCTTGTCGAGGTAGATGACGCGAGGAGTGTCGTCGGCTAGAAGCTTAGCCAGCTCCTCAGCGTCAGCAGGCGTGACAGCCTCACCCTCACCACCAGTGACACCGGAGGCGAAACCGTAAGCGGTACCAGCAACGGACTGGGCCGAAGCAGCGGCGGCACCAGCCAGAATAGCAGCAACAGATTGGAAACGCATGTTGAAGGATGAAAAAGAGTTCAACAAGATTAAGGCTTGATAAAGTAGCCTGAAAGAATAAAGATAAACGAGTGACTTAGGCCGGCCTAAGGTATGAAAGAGTGACAGAGATGTTACTAACAAACGAAAGTGAAAATAAAGAGCAATAAGACAGAGAACTAAGAAACACAAACAAGACAACGCAATGTTTTAATCTTATAGTTGGGACGAGATTGACCCCTACGGAAACTAGAACAAGATTGTACGATAACCCGAGCTTCTAACGCGGGTTGTCTCATGCCCATGTTTCAATGTAACGAAACAGGCCGAAAAGTGAGAGCGCCAAGATATCTTGAAACAGGTCCACGGAAAAATATGCTTATACCCATGCTTAATTCGGAGAAAAAAGAACCGCGTCGAATCATTTGCAGCATTTACTTCTTGAACTCTAATTGACGTCGATTGATAAAGCTGTCGATGGATTGAATCAGTAGACCAGGTAGATCAGCAGCTTTTAATGCACATTAATCGAAGTCGAGCGCTGGCCACGTCCAATTATCGCATAAACTAAGTTAAGCTACAAGATGAACCACCTGTCAACGGCGCAGCTCACGGTATCAGACAGGGATTTCGCTTATTTCCAGCAAGGTCTGTATCCCTATTGGCCGACTTACGCGCATTGGATGATTTACGGCCACTGAATTTGTTTGTAAACTTGATCTTGTGGATCCTGGTATTCATTGTGGGTATTCTTTAATCAAGGGGATGTTATTTTCGTATCAGACTGTAACATTAGCGGTTAGCCTAGCCTGATCCAAATCTTCAATCGGGCTGAGCACTTTTGTCTACCATACCGTTATACCCCAGGCTCATTAAGATCCAGGTATTTTGGCAAATACTTTAAACTCAAGGTTATTTCTCTTGACGAACTTACCCAGGAGTTGTTAGTAGCCAAGTGATGGGCCAATGAGATAAGGTCGCTTGCTGAGACAAGACTTGGATATCCTAGGGTGGATCACGCCTGGGAACCTGTTTCAAGGCGACCTTGGCACGCGGAGGAAAATATGGCACCGCGGTAATCCGCCCTTATGGAACAAAACAAAGGAAGATGAATGTTTTGGGAGGTTAGGGTAAACCAACAGATGTAAAAGTAGTTGGAATATTAGTATTATTATTCAAGTTCATCGTAAAATTTGCCCAAGTAGCTACAGGCATCCTTTGCAAATATGTTTAGGTCCCTGTTTGATATATTAGAGATAGATCAAGGCCACACATTCAAATACACTTTCTTTTATACAATAAAGTATCATGCTACGTCTTGCATGCCATGCTTTCTTCGGGCCGGGTGCTTGGCGGTGTTGTGTTAGTTAACGCTCTTACAGGGCTTACCCATGTCCTTGATCCATGGGCACGGGCCATTGATTGCAAGTAATTCGAACAATCCGCGTATAGCAACTTGAGGAACCGAACTACCCTACGCTAGGCCATCGAATAATGAATGTTTCCTGAAACGGGATGAAAGTGCGCGCTTCCCTATTAAGCAACCAAGTGCGCAGGTCGCTGTGACCTCTAGTTGGTTCATAGCATTAAATACACCACTTAATTCTCGTTTCCTTGATGGAGGGATCCATTGGCGTTGAAATTGTAAAACCTCAAATGTATCTACAAAAACCAACGAACTATTTGATTCCTGTTGAGGGCGTGCCTTTAACCTCTGCTAAGAACACTGTTTTTCTCTCGCTTCTTGCGTAATGACCTTATTCGCACACAGTTACCAACAATCAAGGTAATAAACAATGAACATTGCCATAAGATCCTCGATGGTTGGTCTCTTAGAAGTACAGTAACTAAAGTTTATTGTTATTTTTTCTAAGAACCTCAGTTTAGTTGAGGATTGCTTCGTTCGCTCATGGAATGTTGCATACCCCTTTCTCCACGCATAAGTCTACGATCACCTGATCCAGTCAACACTCCCAAGTGTCAAGAAAAGTCAATTTGTGATAGCCATGATAACTAAGTATTCCTGTCATTCAAGATTTACCTAAGATATCAAAAGTGTCAAAACTCACGCTGCCTTCTGTCCCGTAACAATAATCGAGCGGAAAAGTGCACCCTGCTCAAAGGTCTCTTTCTGGAACCTCTCGTAAAAGTTGTCAAATGTAGAATCAGGAAGGTCGGTATTCGAAGCTGCTTTTGTCAGATCTCGTCAATATCATGCCAAGCTGGCTTGTACTCACATCTAGCAGTCTCAATGATGTTGGGAAGCACAAGGACCCATGGTTCCCAGGACTCTCTAGCGGCGTCCTCATCATCCAGTAGCTTACCCATTGGCAAATCAACCGTTTGGATGGAAATATTCTCGAGAGCAGCATCTTCGAATGCTTTGTCGAGTCGGGTGAAATAATCTGCACCAACGGCAACAGCATCTATAATGCCAGCGATACAACTGTTGACATCTTTCCAGGCTGGGCCTGCCACAGGCCTGTTAGGATCCAGATCCATCTCCTGTACCTGTAACCAGCCTCCAGGAGCTAAAGTAGCTGTACATTGCTGTCAGCGCAAACGGTTTCCTTTGTTTCTTCCACAGCTCTATGGAGCTTCTATCACTCACCAGCTAGATTCTTGACTGCTTGCGAGAATCCTACTTTTGAGCTTCCTGAAAGGATGTATCGAATGTGCGTCAAGTCGAAGGCTTCTTTGAGCTCTTCACTAGGAGGATCGCAGACATCGTAGACTTGGAAGCTTATGTTCCCTTTCGACGGCGGAAAGAAACTTTTCATCACATCCGCGCCCACAAGTTGGGCAGATGAGGGTACATCTTTCTGCAGACCGCGAAGGAGAGTTTCTGTCCGTGGATGTTAGCCATGGGATTGACTACAAGCATCGGCAACTCACCATCAGCGCAACCGACATCTAGGACTCTTAGTCCCTCCTTATCTAATTGGACTGGGGCAAATAGGACCTTGCCGTTGAGTCATCGTTGAATCCATCTGTGTTGTTTCTGAAGGCGCTCGACTTCGCGCGTGGCGTCGCCAAGGATGTATTCTGGATCAGATGTAGCTGACATGTTGACGAACAATTATTGAAAGAAATAACTATATCGGAGCATTTATTAGACTAGGTTCTCAAAGGTCTTTGTTAGACTTTTATCTGTACGGGCCCCTGCAGGTCATCAGCCCCTTTGAGATGACTGGGTGTTGATTTACGCACTATAGAGCTTCCCCTCTTGTAAACCTTGTCAGTTCAGGCAAGTGGTCCCCAAGATCGGTTAGATAGGATACGCTGATATCAGCCTACGCCTCATCCTTTCCCGCTACAAAGTAACGAATGTATTAGAGCAACTGGATCGTTTATCATTGTATGGGTTTGGTCGCCAGGCGGTCCGGTAAATAATACATACTTTACCTAACTTTAGGATAAGTTACAATAATAACTAAAGCATATTTGAGGGTAAAGATTAACTAAAGAGCCCAATGTATTCCATTCTCTTACCTAAAGTTCGGTAAAGTCTTGATTATTTACTGACCCATCTGGTCGCTAACTAAGGAAAGAGGCATCTTTCGCGTTGACCGCCTGCTTCCGTGCAGATTCCAAACCATAAGTTGACAAGTCACAGAGACTCGGTCAGCACTTACCAAGTTTTGCTAACATCCATAGTAAGCATGAGCCGGTCTTTGCTTCACACCGTCTTTGAAAGCAGTCGTTGTCAAAACACGACAAATCACGGAGACTACCAAAGCCAGCCGTTTACTTTTCTTAGATAACGTGATAGCCACATGGAATTTTCTTGCATTATACCAAGACTTGCCTGTGCATGAACATCTATATGCTCAACTGCTTGCCTTCTTCCGTCTACTGTCCTGACTCACTGATCAGGACATCCTTTAGATTGTTGATCTTCGAGAACAGGTGATATGCTCATCCTGCAGGTAAGCGCTAGCCGACTCTCCATGGTGACATGGTACACGCTTACGATAGAAGAGGTCTCTGCAAGGACCATGGTTTGCATCCTTCCAAGAGGATCGAAATAGAAACTCTATTTATCTCATTGATCCTTGGTAGCATATTACAGTATTGACTAAGAGTCGATCGAGCAAAAATAGAAGAGGGTTGAGAGACCTTTGACCATCTCTCTTATAGAGTACGGTATGAGAAACAAAGCCCTATTAATATTCCCGAGACCCTGGAAGAGCTCACAGGCTTCAACAAGCCCCCATGCTCATACATATCGACCACATAGCACCTATGACGTTAACACTTTCTTTGCGTTAAAAGCATCGTCAATTACACTTTCAGATTCTCATATACCTCTGCGTTAGTGACCAGACTCTAGAATGGCGTCTAGTAGCCTTCGAAATCCATTTCTATGAAGAATTTGGGGATCAGTATTCTCCCTCATGTGATTATAGCACTAATCGCCACTACTATCTTATCTGCCGGTAATACCAGCGCTTACTGTGCTACTCGCAGCTTGTACGGCTTGGTAGTTGAGTGTCGTGCGCCTCGTTTTTTGAGATATGTTACCAAGAAGGGGAATTCCTGTGTGCTTTCTTTGCGTTGTTATGTTTTCCTCTTTCTTGGCATTCCTCCAGATGTCGAGCAGCTCAGCAGAGGTCTTAAATTGGCTTATCATCATAGCGACACGTTGAACCATGCTCACATACATCGTCATCTGTACTAGCCACATCCGGTTTCACAAAGTCTCAAGGCTTCAATCGATCAAAGCTGCCTTATGTCGGTCGATCCCAGCCATGGTGAGGTTGGATAAGCCTGATTTCGGAAATCTTGATCGTGGACTGTCATAAATATAAGAGCCTCAACCCCTTTGATGTCAATCGGCTCATCACAGCTTATGCAATGCCAGTTGTTGTGCCCCTGCCATACTTCGGTTGGAATCTGGCGGAGCGAACCAAGATTGTGAATTCTGAAGATGTGGATTTAGTCTGGGAGTCACCGATGAATATAGCTTACAAAGAGGCATCTGGTCCTGCTGTCGGATTTCTCCGAGATGTTCGGGACAGTTTTATCAAACATGGGGGTCAGGCCAAGATTGAGTTTACAGCCTTAAGAGAAGGATGATGATATACTGGCATACATATGGTAGACTATAGAACAAGAAAGAACGCCACCCAAGATTTGGGAAAGAACTGGATTTGAAATCTGTTGGGTTGCCTCGACAAGAACGCATAGAGTGTGAAGTTAGACTTTATACCTTGGCTAAAGTATACTAGATAATGCTGGTAGCCTCAAATAAGGTATGAGGGCCTGCTTTTAA
>JABEXW010000087.1:0-43632 GCA_013266185.1 Fusarium sarcochroum | reverse complement strand
CTCTATTAAAGTGCTATATTACAATTAAATTAAGTTGTATAATAGCTAATATGAACAGCTTTATTAAATTTACTGTAAGCAGTATGATATGCTAGTATGGGTCTAGTTTGCGAAAGCATTGCCAGATGCGGCACTTGTTAGTATGTCGGTACCACCGCCCTGGCGCCTTATCCACGGTATACGGCCAAGTTCGGAGAGCCTGTTTCCGCATAGTAAATAGCGCGCAATATCGAACAAACCGGCACTACATTGACAAACACACACTGTTCACCGACAGTCAAGCGATCATACAAGCCATGCGAAATTCGAAACTACCACCACAGAAGCGAATCCTAGCAGAGTTCGTATCGAACCTCAACAAAGTCTCAATCCAAAGCGTGGAAATACAGTCTAGGTAGATCCTGGCAAATATTGGTATACCAGTTGATAAAACAGCAAGTAGGGCTACTAAGCAAAGCCGCAGCTCTAATTGAGTGACCAACTCAAGAGCACAACTATAACTGGGTGCGCTCTGAAATATTACGCCAAATGAAACATAATCATTCAGAGGATGAAAATAATAGATCAAAGATAACTCAAAGCAAAGGGCAGAGTTATGGCCAAGGTGCCCCCTGACGACAATAAGTAGATACTTTTCGCTTTGATAAGGATACTTTAACATGCATACAGACTTTATACGTCAGGGAGCTGCTAAATGGAAAAACATTAAATCTTGGGCTTTCGAGCATTTCAGTGTCGAAGTTGCGAGGTTGGTGACGGATTTCTGGGAGAGTAACATCCTGAGCGACAATTTTCTCAAAGATCTCGTAGATCGGGTTATGGATCTATGTAAGTGAAATTGATTTTCTTGTATTTCATTTACCAGCAGTTGACTTGAATAGTTTGGGGGCATTGCTTAGAGCTTTAAGCAGCGTTGGTAGACCCCTCGATCCCAAGCATTTGCAGGGAATTCACGGATGCAACGGTGCCGAATGCCATCCGTTATTGTTTAGCAGAGCAATTCGCTATAACCGACAGAACTTATCCTACACCACTCAGTTCATTGCTGGGAACTATTTTCAAGAAGATGGCGTTTACGTGCGCGACTATCAAATCGCACTCACAGAAGCGTACACAAAGTGTCTTGACTTGTTCGGCAATCAGGATGCAGGTAGTGGCAAAAGGCATTCTTGTCAGCCCGACTACAAGTTGACTCTGGAAATGGTACGAAGCCTTTCTTCATGTCGAAGTTCTTTCTGACCCTTCTAGGTGAAATCTATCCCCCACGTACAAGTCCCCGAAACCGAGTCATTGGGTTTCAAGGAAAGCGTGAATTTATACAGACAGCTTGCTAGCGCTTCTCGCCTCAGTGGCCACAACATCGTCTCAGACGAACTAGGTGCTGCTTCTATTCCAGGCTACGGAAAGTTCAGCTGGAATGATTTCAGACATGATCGGACTCTATGTGAGCCACGGTAGCATCTTGAGGAGCTATCGAGAGAGAAAGGAAGTATTATTTAGAATGGTGATGTGATAGAACGATAGAAACAAAGAGGTTTTTGTGGCCCATGTCCCTGTCGCAAATAGAAGGTATTTAGAAATTGTTAGCAGTATTACCCTACTAGCCAGCGGTTTCCGTACTCTCAAATCTTGGCGATACCCTGTGTGCCCAAGCAACGTATTCATATTACCTGCTCGACCGATCACGGCCCGAAGCTTGTGTCGGTAGAAGTGGAGGACCGTGTAGCGCCTTGTCTCCCCGTGGGGTTTAGAGAAGTTGTCCCGCTTAACGATTGTAAAAGGCAGAGTTGCGCTGAATGCAGCAAGTCTGTCCGTTATCAGAGAAATTGTTCTTGCTGAGGTGACATAACCATGACTCGTTTTCCATGCACGGACCTTTCATTTTTGTGAGGCTGTGGCTGAAGAGAATCCTGGACCACCAATACTGGCAAGTTTTTCCTGGTGGCTACAGGAGTCGTGGTCCACTAATGCGGGGATAAGCCATGCTACCAAGACAAGCAAGTGTATCCCCAGCTTAGGTGTGTTTCTCCGGATAAAACAAACTCCACCATGATCGAGGCATACCAGAAAAGTTTCCAAGTTCAGAAGTCATGAGGGCCTTAAAGTCCGCCGAGATGAGGGGAAATATGGAGAAACCATCTTTGATCGTCCGGGGAAATCCATCCTAAAATGAAACTTGATTCCAAGAAACCGATATATAAGTCGAGACTTGCGTCTTTGCAAGCTTCCTTTCCAATCAACCATCCACTCCTCAATTCAAAATCCTTACAATGGCCCCTCAGAAGCTCAAGATTGCTGCCGCCGGTCTCGGCCGAATGGGCAAGCGACATGCCATCAACTTCCTCAACAGAACCCCCCGCGCCGAGCTTGTCGCCGCCTTCACTCCCGATCCTTCGGAGATGGCCTGGGCTAAGGTCAACCTTGAGCCACATGGAGTTACACTCTACGACAACTACGAGAAGATGATCGAGCAAGAGGGTCTCCAGGCTGTTGTCATTGGTACTGCTACCTCTGTGCACGCCGAGGAGGCTATTCAGGCTATGCAGAAGAACCTTCACGTTCTGTGTGAGAAGCCCTTGTCTACCAGCATTGAAGTGGTAAGTTATAATTTTCAATCAATGCACACATCACCCCATCTAACATTCTTTAGTGCCGCTCAGTTGTTGCCGAAGCCAAGAAGCGACCCCACCTCAAAGTCATGTGTGGCTTTTCCCGCCGATTCGATGACTCGTACCGCGACGCCTTCAGCAAGACCCAGCAGGGCGCTATTGGTCGACCTACAATCATCCGCAGTCAAACTTGTGATAAGCATGACCCATCTGGCTTCTTCGTCGAGTATGCTGCATGGTCTGGCGGCGTCTTCGTGGATATGTCAGTCCACGATATTGACCTTACGCTTTGGTTCTTCGGTGATGAAGTTATCCCCAAGAGTGTCTCGGCGCATGGCGTCCGTGCTGTTCAGCCTGACCTTGGCAAGTACAACGATTACGATAACGCTGTCGGAATTGTTGAGTTCTGGGGTGGCAAGATTGCCTACTACTACTGCTCCCGAATGATGGCCCACGGACAAGAAGACACCACAGAGGTTATCGGCACAGAGGGCAAGCTGACTGTCAACGGCAACCCTCAGTCCAATCTTGTCAACTACTATCACTCTGGTGGTATCACTCGGGAGGTGCCCGCTCATTATTACGGCCGCTTCGAAATGGCATTTGTCCAAGAGTCTAACGAGTTCGCCGAGGCTTGTCTGGATGATAAGCCCCTGCCTATCAAGCTGACCAATGCAGTCAAGGCTGTTGAGATTGGTGCTGCTCTGCAGGAAGCACTTGTTAGCGGAAAGCAGATCAGATTTGACGAGATTGGACGTCGTATCGAAGATTCCAAGCTATAATAGATTTAGAGTGCTTGGTAATATAAAAGTGTTACAATTGTCAATAGAGTATTATTGTTCATTGGTATCTTGCGCCCATTGCTTCTTCATCGTCGAGCTCAACTGATCTGTATGCCATCCTGTTGTTTGCTTTACGTGATCCAGAAACTCGAGTACCATTTCCTGATCGTCCTTTTCTGTAAAAACACTACCCCCTAAGAAACGTTAGAGATAATACTTTTGTCGGGATATAATGACGAACAAACTGATAACGAATGACTCGCTGTGAAAAGAGTATTCTCTGCTCTTGTGTGCGAACTGGTCAAGGCTATCGCCTGTACTAGGTGGTTCCGGACGGTCCTCTAAATCTGCTCAGTCGTGGCTGCAAAATGGCATGTTCAACTGACTTACCTCTACTTTCTTTCCTTCGCGGATGTGTTCGAAAACTGATGACGTGACAATGGGCGTTGACATGGCCAAGACGATTTTGGCGATATGATAGTATTGTAGGCCAACAGCTGATTAGTTAGTACATGGGTAAGATGAATAGAAGTTAACGAACCATGAAAGGGTGAGAGGACCCAAATTTCAGGCAATAGCCTCCCTTCGTCCTTGTTTCTACTATTCTCGAGGATCGGATTGAAAGCAGCAGGTTTGGAGTCAAACCAAGTATCGACCTCGAGGCGGATATCTTCCAGTTTTTGAATAAAGCAAGGCGAATTAGCTGGGAATACGCAGCTCAAGGCTCGCGCCAAGAGAAAGACCATTCTGTTCGCATAAGCTGCGTCGTCGAAACGTCTAAAAACATCAGACTGGAGAAAGGTTTCCAAATCTGATCTTAACGGTCGCTGCTTGGTAAGAGAGACGTAGATGTCCTGTCGAAGACACAGCCAGGCGGCAGCTTCTCCAAGACCTCCGTTGAAGTCGAACGATGACATTGAGTTCACGATGCGGGATGTGCCCGTCAGATGCATCTCCATATCGTCCGCTATTCAAGTTAGTTTCGATACAGATAAGGCCGTCTTTCTTACCGTCCATCTCCTCATATTGTCGCAGTATGGCAATGGCAGCGAGGGTCTCTTCATCAATGCTCCCGTTCGAGTCAGCGACAGCATCAATCAAAAGGCTAAGACAATGATCGTAGTATTCCAGCGACTCAGTAGTTGTGTCCAACTTATTCCGGTTAACGTGACGCGAAGAGAAGGCGAACACTGCATATCGCAGTACTGGAAAGTACATAGACCGCCGAGGAACCTCGAGCTCGAAATGGCGCTTCAGGTCTGTGGCGTCTGCCCATAGGGCCATGTTCTCAGTGAAATTCTTGACCAGGGCAGCCTCTCGAGCTGTGAAGGGCACTGCGGGGCGTGAATATGGTGAGTTGGGAGATGGATCAAGTGAGGAACTATCGCGGAGGTGGCGAGTTATTCTGGCGCTCCCTGGGGATTCTATCAGATCGAGGCGGTTGGACATTGGTGAAGCCATCATATCTGGAGATACGTGTAGAACTGGGGACTCGTGCATTGGTACTTCGACCGCTGGTGGTGCTTCATGTGGCGCATCCGATACAATGTTCCCCAACTCTGACGGATCTTGATCAAGCGTCATAGCTTCCACTCTAGGAAGTCTAAAGGTGTCAGCTTTCCTCCATTATTGATAGGTAACTCACTCTTGGCCTTCATCCGTCTCGTAGCTCTGTAGTATCTGGGTCGTCTCATCGCGATACTCCACTGCCACAGTCAGCTTGAGCACTATCGGCCTAGCCTCAAATCACATACGTGTCTCCTTTGGCCGAACCCAGACTTGATCATCTGAGAAGGAGTATCCGGCTGAGGAGCCCAGCCCGGGTCGAAAGCGTATTTGGAGAGCACGTTCGCACTCGATGCCTGCTCTTATGCATGCTGAGCATGATGGTATCTCCTTGTCACCTATCATTGTTAGACGTGCACCGCAATCTTTGATTGTCAACTCACATCGAACATGACGAACTATTTCCATGAGCAATGTTCAATCAGTACAGGCTCGAAGAGTAAGTGACCAACCTCGACAAGCAGTACTATGGATGTTAGCCAGTACAGTGCTCTGACTAGGTATTCGCTTACCATCCTACTGCCACACGACTTTTCCTCTTTTGAGAGCGAGTTTCCGTCTCCATAGCTTTCTCGATCGTGACTTGGAGTGTCAGACCCCCATGGGAGAGGCAAACTCAGAACAAGGGGAGCTATGAGCGACATCACGTGCAAAGCTAAGTGACCTACCCCGCAAGCTGCGAATACGAAATGGTGGAGAGAAGACAAATGTGGGGGACTGTGGCTGAAGACTTCACCGCAAATCACAGTGGCTGAACCCGCTAAAGTCCTAACCTATACCGCGATTAAATGTTCTGTCGACCAGGCAAGTGCTATGGGGTGAAACTTGGAGGATCGATAGCCTCGATTTGTAAAAACTGTGAAATTTTAGCAGTTATGAGCTTTCGTGTGGTATTACAGAGATAAAAGCTAAAATTATCAAGGCACAATCATGATTGACCTAGGGTGTAGGCCTGTACTTCTAAAGCAACATGATAGCCACTCATATCTAGTCGTTATCGAGAGCAATCTCAAATTAAACAACGAGATCTTAATTTATCGAAGTAATTATTTAGTGGCTCGAACTTGAATTTATATTTATATAAAAGTCAAAGCAGCAGACTGTCTATTGCTTTATCCCAAAACTATAACTTAATAAAGGATAATTAGTATTAGAAAGGATTTTGTATGTCTTGGCATTATCAAGTACTTTTCGCGATGGACAAGCACTCCAAGCTGAGCTTAGCTATATAAGACTTCTACCACGTGTGTTGGATTCCTTGTAACGCCCATGAGGATAAGACATCTTCTTCAGTTCCGTTGTTAGCCGAGGAGGGCCAATACGGGCCCACTCGTTCATGTGGGCCGAACCAATCGCTTCTTTTTCGCGTCGAGTCCGTAAAACTAAAACGTACACGCGTCAAGACCGTCTGTGTCAAGGAATTTTGACCTATTATTGATGAGCTTTATAATACCGCCCGTGCCATATGGAGACACTAAAACTAAAGGTAGGGCGCTTTATATGGGTCCTGGTTTGAGCCAGAGTCGTTGATACTGCAAGAAATTCTTCTTTAGTCTGCCTGTTTTCCGTATTTAATATCCAATTGATTTCGTTAAATGCTTAATTTATTGTTCTTTTTATCTCTCTTCTTATCTTGCAACCTTCGTCTTTTCATTGATTCTTTGTTCCTTTTAGTAACCTCGTTTTATATCTCCATCAATCTGTACGAAAAGCATCATTACACGATGGCTAATAGCACCGACACTCCTCAGGGCTACGCCCCTTTCGATCTCTACCCTTACAACCCATCTCAAGCTCCAGCGTTTGCCTTTCTTGGCCTTTTTGGTGTCGTCTGTGTCCTTCACGTGGTTGCAATGATACCATATCGCTCGTTCTTCCCCTTCCCTCTTATCATCGGTTGTGGCAGTAAGTACAATCCCACTTCTGCGTCTCTATCATGAATCGTTACTAAAATCTACTCTTTCGCAGTGGAAGCCGCCGCATACTACTTTCGATCGCAGTCCCATGATAATTTACGACAAACACTGCCCTTCCTCCTCCAGAACTTGCTACTACTCTCGGCACCTCCATTCCTGGCAGCAAGTATTTACATGTCTCCTCGGCGTATCGCACGAGCACTAGACGGGGAACACCTTACCGTTGCTCCTCGTCTCTTGACCAAACTTTTCGTCCTTATTGACACGATCTGCTTTGCGACTCAAGTAGCTGGATCAATTATGTCCGGTAGCGAAGATATAAACGAGGCCAAGAACGGTCAAACAATTATTCTTGCGGGCTTGGCTCTTCAAATAGTGGCGTTTGGGTTTTTCGCATTTTGTACCGCTTGTTTCCAAAAGCGCGTACTATCCGCATCATATCAGCTACGGCTAAGCTCAGAGATGCCATGGCAGCGGTACATATACGGTCTCTACGCCATCAGCCTTCTTTTCGTCATTCGCAATATCACTCGCATAATCGAGTTTAAACAAGGGTCTGATGGAGGGATGCTTCAACACGAAGCCTATCTTTACGTCCTCGATGGTTGTATCATGCTTTGCATCGTGGTTATCTTCTTGATCCTGCATCCTGGAAGACTACGGTGGATGGCTCGAAGGTTGGAAAAATCCGGATCTTTGGATGAACATATTCCTTTGTCATGAGCTTTTTCGTAATGCATGGGGCTGGCCCGTAGAATTGGAGTATTTGGCACCTAGAGAGCTTTTTCTTGACCTATCTATTAGAATGTATACATAATTAGAATGGAGCTGAACCGAGTTGTCACAATGATTTTGTCAATCGGTTCAAAGACTGAAAATGACTTTGCCTGTCGGATGCGTTGGTTACTCGCGCCTGACTTTGCCAGCGCAACTCATCTTCCAGTCCCCATTGTCAACGGTCACAAAGGACAGGATTGCGTTAGGCGGTAGGTCAAATCGGGTGACAATGTCATTTTGGACGCTACAGGGAGCTATGATCCCGACGATCATGGTGACAACTCGCAACTAGAGTTCCTGTGGCAACGGTACCTTGACTCGGCTCGGAAGCCGTCGCACACTGCCCCATGAAACCCCTAATTAGTGGCAATGATGCTGAAACCAAGACAGGAATGAGCGAATGCGGTTCCCAATATGTCGCTGGTCCTGTCGTTGAAATTACGATCCCAGACAGCAGGGTACCCGGTTTCTTCAATCTGCCTGGCCAACATTGGCTTCCTCATACCAGAGGAATGTATTATCATATCATCCTTCAAATGCCTTAGTAGGGGGTGGCACTTCCGACGCGAGTACAAGCGCATAATTCTTGTTGCTAGTACCTCATGAAATGCTCTCTGAGGACCCAGCTTTAGTTGGAGGAACCTCGAAAGGGTTGAAGACTGGATGAATCGTTCAATATGTTCTCTAACCATATACAATCTAGATCCCGGGTGATATTTGTGGCCCTAAGCAACTTCAATAGAATAGGTCACTCAAGAAAATGAGACATGCGTACTGTAGCAGAGCCAGCTGCCCGTGGCGCATCTCAAAGCCTAACAAGGTAGAAAAGAAACAACGAAAGCCAAAGACCAGACAAAGAAAATCACTAACGAGAGGATGACCAAGACCGGGGATCATTCAACAACTACTCTAATTCGGTCCAAATTCCACGCCAAAGCGATCTTAGTCTCGGCGTTCCCATTCCGATGAGAAGCGGCTCGGACACCAGCAAAGTAAACCCCAGGCGTCTCGTATGTATATGAGAAATTCAGATCAATCTCGGGCCCTACTTCAATTTCTTTCTTGGTATACTCGCCGACGCCAAGAGGATCCCATTCGAGCGCAACGATCTGACCAACCCCACCTGGGACTTGCACTTTGACATGGAACTCTGTACTTTCTCCTGGGGCTAATTGGGTGCGCTTGGAATTGTCCACAAAAATGTCAACCACGGGTTGGATGCCTTTACGTGCTGTCGCAGTTGACGGGACTTCAAGCTGTCCATTATTGATGGTGTAATTTGTGGGTGTGGGTGGCTTCACCTTGTTCTCCACCCACTCCACGAGGTCGCGCAGGTGCTGTTAATAGAGGCCGGTGAAGTCCACGGTCCGGCTCGTGTAAGGAACTTCAATATTTCCCATGACGTGGTCTGCATTATCGCTGTAATACAGCCGATAATGATCTTCGAGGTCGCCCTTGGCTTGATGAATCTTATTCTTATACCAATCCGCATGCCAGGGCAAAGCGTCAAAATCGAGGAGGTTATCCATAACGATCAACTTCATAGTGATGTTACCTGTGTGAGTACCTCCTCCAGAGGTTGATTGTGAGACAACCGGTCCTGCCAAGACATCGCGTTGAGGGTAAAGTGGCTTGCCCTCTCCATCACGGAGATGGTCGTGGCTGTAGAAGCCGCTATCCAATGATGGAAGTTGGTGGCGGTGGTAGGTATGGGTAGCGAGGTACCAGCGATTGTCAACTTGGATGTTGGCACCTGGTACGAGGGCGCCAAGCGTGGAGTTGGAAGCCCCGGCTAGGATGTGGACAGTCCTTGTGTCAACATCCAGCATTCCAGAAAAGTGCTGACTGGAGTTCTTGACTATGACAGAAAAGCCTAAGCCAACCACATGGCCAACGTTTTCGGGCACATTCTCGAGGACAAACTCAGATGTCAACCCATCGTCGCCTTCAGTTACATTCTCAATAGTACTACTGAACTGCACGAGGGCAGCACGGAATCTTTCTCCCAGTGCAGATTGATCACTTCCAGCGTACCCATCAATGTTCCAAAAGTCGTCGACATACGTGGGGTCCATGCTTTGGAGCATGGGGACGGCAATATCCTTGAGTGTCTGCCATAGTTGCGTACGGTTCTGGGCGATAGAGTCCCAATCTTCCCACCCTCTGGTGGGGATGCCCAGATGTTGTGTCTCGGTCAAAACCATTCGCTCAAGTTCATCGAGGGTAGCATGGGGATTACCACTCCCACCAGGTTGAAGTGTTTTAATGAGCTCCTTGGAACGATTCCCGAGGATCAATCCGCCGAAGGCTCGTATACCCCAGTTGTATGGTATAGACATCGGCGTTGCCTGGATGAGAGTGACACATCCATCCCAGACTCCAAGTGTATTTTCGGTAGCGCCAATGGCCTTGAGAGAGCCGCCACTACCACCGTAGACATATCCGTAAATTTCGTCGGAAGAGGTATTATAGTATGCCTGTGCGATCTGGCGGGACAGCTTTGCTAGAGCTGCATCTGCACGGTATCCTGTCGTCCCAGAGGCTTGAATAGTGTAGCCACCACTCTCGACTCCAAAAGCAATCGCATTATCGTCGGCGACCGATGTCTGGGATGGGTACATGAGTTGGAAGAATCGTCCGTTCCATTGCGATTTGGGAGTGAGGTAGATGTTGAAGTCGACATTAGTGCCGTTGAAGTGGCCAGAGATCTTGCGATGGATGATAGGGGCCGTCTCGTCCGTCTCGCTGTCGAAAATAGGAGAGGCGTAGTCGGAATCGGTACACCCTGCTGTGATAAAAAGAACACTAGTCTTGTTATCCGTGACGCAGCTAGCTAATTCTCGTCGAGAAAGTAATGCCGAAGCAGAGGCACCCGCAAACAAAGCAGTCAATCCTATGCAAACCCTGCGAAATCCACGATTAGCTGTCTTGTGTTAAGGAAGACTGATCTAAAGAAAACCTACCTCATGGCGGTCAAGATGGTGCCGAAAGAGCACAGTATAATGGAGACAACACTGATTCGGAGTTCATTCTGTCGACACAAAGCTGATCATAAATATTTACTCAGAAGCTCCCTTCCCCAAACCCCTTTCTTCTTCCTCTGGTCACACATTTTGTCTGCCAAGCGTGTTGACACTTTAGCTAGCAACGTATTCTTGTCGTGACACCCGAAACGATAATACATACCTTAGTATCCCTGTCTGGTATATCCTAGACGCTCTGGCCATCCTTATGAAAATTTGAGCCATTATTCAAAATAATGCGCAAACTCAGCGATTGGACAACCATTTCAGCGCATTCCTGAGCAATTACCATGGCGTTACGTGGCAACCTAGTCTAAATTTCTTAGCGTTAGTGGGTATTGCCTCGACAAATCGGCAGATTTACGCATTGGAAGCGCCAACTAAGCCAAGCCAGGAACAAATACAGGATTGAATCAGGGGCATCAAGCCTCCCCGCCACCCATGTGGAGGTATCGTAGAAAAGGGGCCAGTTGAATCTTTGTTAGGGGTAGCCATGGACCATACCAGGAAAGTTCCAGCATGTCAGTTTCAGAAACCCCGTCAACGTCAATCTACCCAACGCTCTCAGCGGCTGGGATGTTTCGATCTTACCATCAAGGGTAATGACATTGTCTTGTTACGTATCAGTACAAAACACGGTGGGGTGAGTAGCATCAACTCTTTCCAAGACACATGATCTGATATTGAAGCGGTATATTGAAGCTTGATAACTTCTATGCGCATCAGTCAGCTGTGCGAATAGCAGCCGCCTCAAAGCTCATATGGCCTACATAATAAACAGATATTAAATAGAGTCATTCACCTAGCCAGCTGCAGCACCAACTATGTGTCTTCCTGATGATGCTCTGCTTAACCATCGATAGAGGGTATTAGGTTAAAATGATACAGTAGTCATAGGTGCCACTACATAGCCAACGTTCTACGAGACTTCCGAGCTGTCATCTCATAGTGCGAGATGGAAAGATTGATGATCGTCCCTTGCAAGTTGGGGACACGCCGCAGTTACTCGCTACGGTATGCCATGATGACGCCAAGGTCATGTTCTTAAGTCTATCTGCTATTATCTAGAAGTGAAGTACCAGTTCTCATCTTAGATCAAGGGGAGAAGGACTCGCCCAACACGTTTCTGATGCTGTCGAGGTAGGTGATACTGAGTTTGGCTTGCCGGAATCGCCAGGGGCCTTACTTGTGTTTGTCTGTTATAATTGATTATCGAAAAAAAAACTGGCTTCGATCATCTTACAACAGCGCTTGTGCCATGCAAGGTCCCAGGTGAGGCCAAAGAACCCAATTCGAGTCCAATCACTGAAAGCGGCCACCATAACATCTGAACCCATTTGGAAGTCAGTTGCTTCATAATCCCCCGCAGTATGTGACGCCCCGAGTCCCCAACCTGCCATACATCCTTGCTGAGATGCAAAAGGACTGCATAGTGGCCTAAGGTGACCAGTGATTCAGGCTCACGTTGTTTGAGAAGTTCGATAAATTTGGTCGGCAGTAACACAGTCCAGTTAAACACCATATGCAATCCCCTTCTCCGAGACTCCGGCACAAGTAAGTCGTCTAGTCCAACTTGCAAGTAGCTTATCGAGGCCATGCAGGTTTCCATTGCGTCTTTGTCCATCGAGGACTGTTCTGACATCGATGCGCTGAGTTCACGCAATTCACCACCTCGTGGCGATATTGCAGAAAGCCCAGAGCCCCAGAACAATAAGGGACGGAGCTCAGATTGGAAAAGAAATGGCTAAGAAAGCGATGCAACAGCTTGGACTCCGCGATGTATGTGGACATACTGCATGTATTGGTTTAAAACTAACGAGAACCTTTCAGAGTGGTTGATAGAAGCAAGCGTATCAGCAAGCATATGCCTTGCCAGAATGGAGGAGAACAAGAGCGCCGACACGCAATTGGAACCATCGATGTGTAGCTTCAATGAGTTGAACTTCTCTATACTGCTGCGCTGTAATGCTATTGCTTCGCGCAGATAGATGGGCGATACAGATGGATTGATGGTGGCGAGATGACGAGCCGAGATCGCAAGAGTCTGGTATAGCAAGTATGGTGCACCTAATCCAACGTCCAGGACTAGTCTAGTGTAGGTGCTGAGAAGGGCCCCATCGATTTCTGGAATTGGAATGCTAATTGAGAAATGAACGAGCAGCTCCATGTGCCGAATGTTGACATTGTTGTCAAAGGCAACATCACTGTCTGTTGGGCAACAGATCGGCCACGACAGTGGGTTCGGGCTTGGATCTTTCAGGCTGTGATCACTGACTGGTGGCGAGCAAGCAGCAGGGCGTGGCTGGCGCGGACGGGGACTAGGAAACGAGCATTGTCGTTCACTGATGACACACTTGCCATTGCGATGATCAAGCCGTCCTTCAAAGCCGGGAGTGCGGTCTTCAGAATAGGTGGGACATGCTTGAAGTACATATTGCGCATAGGGGACAGAGGTTAACGGAGGATCAGGGGTACAAAGAAAGGTCGAGGCGGTTATGGGTTTCCGGAGCGGCCAATCGCATAAATTTCGCCTTAAAATCAAGTCGGGGTGGATCACAGTGACACAGCTTCGTCACCTTTCGGCCGATCCGAAATTGCACACCTTGGTGACGTAGAATGTGGCTTGGTAGATAATAGCATGGATGAGATTATCCTAGCTTCAAGAATCATGCCATCAATAGAACACGAGGCTCTCTTGTGTGATTAGACTAGTGAGGCCGCCAACCAGCAACAGAGATGAGCCTCGCAAACGGATCATGTTGGGTTCTCTAAAAGCTCTGGGATTGACATGCTCGCTATTGATTGGAGTAAAGATCCGCTGTATTTGGGAAGAATAATAGCAATAATGTTTCTATCCGATTTAATATACTCCAGTCTGGTTGGCTCGTAATATCTTATAAATCACCAGTTCCCTATCTTATCTCCGGCGTCTTGTCATTTAGTCACGGCTCTTGGCAAACAGCAGTCTTTCATACTAAACTTGGTATGCTTAGTAGAGATCATTATAGGTCTGCCTTTCGTTTATATAGTATATTAGTTCTGTTATAAAGGAGTTTTCTTGTGGCTTAGATCTTATTAGCAAGATCCGTTGTCAGACTCACATTTAATACATATCTAGATCTCAGAAATCCCTTGGAAAGTTTCACAAAAAACAAAATTCATAAGATCATACATCTGCTGGGTTACCATTACAGTCAGATGTAATAATTGCGCAATCACATCTAATAAGAAGCCCAGCATTATGCGGTAGTAGGAATAAAAATCTCCACCGAGTCGATCCGTGATCAGATGTTCCGCAGGATAAGACTTGGGAAATCTAGGGTAGGCCACTGACCAAGGTCCCAATGGGACATGTGCATCGACGTCTCCACATTCCTAGATGCAGCTCGCTCTACCAAAAGCAAAGTCCTCCAAGCTGACTGATCAAGAAAGACAAGACCCTCACTCGTCGTATTTTTTTAAGCTGAATCTGCCCCTGGATTCCAACTCATGTCAGCTCTTGCCGATCGAGTCGGGAGTGCAAATATGTAAAGTTTTCCAGAGAAGTACGTCGATGTCCCTTGTTTTTCTCAACTTGGATATTCTATGGTCCGGAAGAAGTTGAGCCGTATTTCGTTGCGTTGTCATGCAAAAAGGCCGTTTGTGAAATGGTACAGAACTGTGTTATCTTTCTCGAATCGCCATTGTCATGCTCTGCTTAGACCACACGATCTTTTTCTTGCTCAATCTGTCTTTATAAGAATGTAGTATACATGCATAGACCCTTTGGCAGCTCTACGTGTTGACTAGTCCATCAGAGTCAGGGACGGCAACAATGGTTCCATCCAACCTAATGTACTCCGGTCTGATTGGCCTATGGACTTTACAAGTCCATATGCCGGGCGTAGTATCACGTGATTATCATTCGATTTTATGCGACCACGAGGATTATTCGGAATATTACTAATCTACTATAGTCAGTAAAATCACGCAAACACATCACTCTATACACTTCAATCAAAAGCCCAGCCCAGCCCAGCATTATTATACAAACGAGAACTTGGATCTCATCTTCCAAAAACATTCATAACACCCAAATGATTTGCCAGCAATGCTGTGATGCCTTGGCCAAGCCACGCGAATTTCGCCATCATACGTCCATAGAAAGCCTCAAAAGCGCAGCCAGGTCCAGATGTTTGATTTGTGCCACAGCTTGGAGGTCTCTGACACCCGAGCAACAGCAAACCCTGTCTGATGTAATCGGACCTAATGATTTGCACATCACTTGGGTCGATTATTCCAGTGTGTATGGAACCTTTCGTATCCAACTGGGACAAGAATTGCAACGAAAGACAAACTTCAACTTTCCTTCGAATTCGTTCGATGTAAGCATAGGTATGTTCAGCAGCCGACATGGAAATTTTGAAAAAGATGATGGTTGACAATCGAAATCTGAAAGCGACCAGAAAATATAGTTCCAGCGCTCATCGTATGGCTTCCCTACGCCTTTCGGATAGTACAAATTCTCGGAAGACTTTTTCACAGGCGAACAAGTGGATTCAAGATTGCATCACCAGGCATTCTAAGTGCAAGTCTCCGAACGACAACACATGGTATCCGACACGCCTTCTTGACTCTGGCCCTCTTGACCAGTCCGGCGAGGTTATGGTCCATCTTCTGGAAACAAATACTACAACTCCTTCTGGGCCGTACATGACACTGAGTCATTCATGGGGACAAGGCCATACTCTTGCTTTAAATAGAAGGTCATACCAGAGTCTTCTTGATGGAATGCCTATTTCGTCCCTGCCACCAACATTTCGGGACGCTTCTTTTGCCGCTCGGAACCTAGGTGTCCGCTATATTTGGATCGATGCCCTATGCATATTTCAGGACAAAGATGACCTCTCTGATTGGAATCGAGAGGCATCCTTGATGCACAAGGTATACTCTAACTCATTCTGCAATATTGTAGCAGGCGTAAACAAAGATAGCTCGCAATCCATCTTTGCGTCACGAGACCGGTCAAGTTTGATCTCTCCTGCAAGCGTGGCGAGGCTTGAGAAGACATCTTTTCTTTCAAACAACGTTGGTAGTCTTGAGGGACACGCCACACACGAGTACATAGTCACACATCGTCAGTTTTGGGATCAGGTTAATGAGGCACACATCAACACACGAGGCTGGGTCGTGCAAGAGCGCTTCATGTCTCATAGAGCATTACATTTCGGCAATCAGCAGTTGTTCTGGGAATGCCGTGAGATGGAGGCCTGTGAGACGAATCCCGACGGACTTCGTTCGAAGGTATCGGCGGTACCTTTCCCGGCACACAACGTTGACAAACAGCCAAAAAATCGAGGCTATCCCAACAGATATGCTTTCTGGGACGATCTCGTGGAGATATACTCCGCATGTGCACTCAGCTTCCCCAGCGACAAATTAGTCGCACTATCGGGTATTGCAAAACATGTCGCCGAGGTATTCCCAGACGACTACGTTGCTGGTATGTGGCGACGACGTCTTGAGTATAATTTGCTTTGGTACGTGGATGTAAACTCCGAATCGTCGCGGTACGATACATACGTAGCACCAAGCTGGTCATGGGCGTCAATCAAGGGGAAAGTCGTCGCGAAGCTTCTCTCAGACAGAAACACAGATTTGTTATATCGACTGGATGACTACAAATTGGAGTATGCCACTTCTGATGAAACAGGTGCTATCCTTGGAGGGTGGTTACGGTTGAGAGGATCTTTGAGGCGATTAAAGCTGTTACGTCGAGAAAACGGAAGAACTAGGTGGGACACCTGGTCTATGGTAATTGATGACGTTGAAGATGAGTGGCGGAAGTCGAAGCGTAACTGGAATCCTTGGATGGTAAAGCTTGACGATCCACAAGGGAGCTACAACGAGGAGAACGAGAGCGGCGCGTTGTACTGCATGCCGGCAGAGGACTACCCATCTAGACCAGGGCACAATTTTCTGACGCTCTTTTTGCTACAGGTTGTGGATTCAAGTCGGGGCACCTTTCGTCGGATAGGAGTGGCGACGGGGGATAGGGGATATATCGGGCATATGCTAGAACCTGGTGAATCTGATTGGGGAAAGTCACCACCATCAAGTGAGCTAGACGGGTCTGGCCAGACGGCGATTCCGTGCGCTGCGTACAACGACGGGGTCTACTCCATCTTTGTCATATGATAGTTCGTTGTGTGGACACTGAGTTATGATGCCTCTGAAATGGAGAAGAAAACCCTGTTCCTCGTTGTTGTTGTAATCAACTTTTTGGTTGTAGAGCAAACCTCATACAGTTGTGAAGCATGTTCGTCATTAGGCACTCCGCGGGACTCCTGATCTCACATCATCGGCTGGCTTTTATTCATGCTAGAACTCAAACTAAAGTAACTTTATTCCGACTTCAATGTACCCTCAATTTGTGGCTTGAGATACTTTTCGATATACTCATCGTTTCTCCAGCCAGACCAATCAGGCTTTTTCATTCCCCAGGAATCGTCAAACTCTTGAGTGCCTTGACGGGTATAGTATCGACCGACGACGACCCAGATGAACCAGCTGGCTTGAATCTCAGGCAGATACTCAGACAAGCAGCTCACGTACGTGCTAGCTACCTCATAATCGTCGCCGGTCATTGCTTGGCCAAATTCGGTCAACATGACGGGGAAGATCTCAGCTGTGTCGGGGTCAGACTCGTTCATCGCCTGGAAACCCTTCGTGTATAGGTTGTGTCGGAGCGAAGAGCAGCTGGTGATCTTGTTCTCGTAGTTGTGAATCTCAAGAACCAGCTTATCTTCGCCGTATCCCTTGAAATCATCCCGATTGAACACACCTTTACCAGGCTCCAGTTCAGCTCCTGTGTAGAGGGGTGTGACATAGGTATCATAGTTCATGCCGGAAATAATGATGATGGCATCGGGATCGGCCTCATGGACTGCATCAGCACCTTGTCGCATGTACTTGTACAAGTCTTCCCAGTGATATGACTCGTCACGGAGCTTATCGTTGTTTGTGGGCTCACGTGGCTCGTTGCGAAGAGATTGAGTTACCTTGGCGGGCCATTTCTTGGCCTGTGTTTGATTAGTATCAATATTCTTATTGTTGGTCATTGGATGAGGAACATACGTGAGCTGCCATATAAGCACCACCGCGAACCCACTTGTCGACGTCGAACTGAGTATCTCCCCACCACGTGTTACTATCGGTACCACCGCAGCACCATTTGGCCTCTGAGATGTGGTTGTCGAGGTTGATATAAATCTCTTGGCGAAGACATTCAGCCGCGATGGCATCATACACCTAGAAACTTGTCAACTTTAAGGTTCTTGTGGTCAGAGAATGGGTTTGATGCTTACCTCAAGTCGTGTTGTTTCAGGTGAGAAAGATGGGTTATTCTTCAATACCTTTTCCAGGACAATTGTACCGTTCTCCTTCCCTAGACCCTCCTCAAAGGCTGTCTTGATGTCAATGTCTTTGCCATCGTTGTCGTAAATCTGATCAACCAACTCAGTGGCATAGGTAAGGCGAATAGCATTCATTCCAATGCTCTTGATATCTGAAAGAACGTCTTTGATGGACTGATACTGGAGACCCTCAGGAACCATAACTTCTCCGTGGCCTGGCCAGTTGGCTCCCGCCAGGTTGACGTGGTCACCGTTGGAGTTGACAATCCAGCGACCGGATGTTTTAAAAGGGCCGTTTGGCCATGCCGCCGCGGCATTGCCGATCAGGCAACCAAGTGCCAGTAGGGGGCTGACAAAATGCTTCATAGCGAAGATATTGACAAGGGCTGGTGGGATGTGGTAGTCCTGATCCGTCTACCTAGATGACAGAGTGTTGACATTATATACTTTTCCGCGACGACTGTCGTAGAGTCAACGACAGCCTACGTTCCGCGACGGACCGAATCCTCTTGGCAGAACCCATCTTCGTAGTGAGAGCTCAGGAACACCTGACGTATGTCTTCCCCAGTCGGGTGGTACGAGATTTAAACTCAACAGGGGTTATAACCAGTTGACCATCAGGGACGGATAGTTGTCCCCCCAGATCAGCTTAGGAGCTTGCAGATCTTTTTACTAAAACCAAGCATAGGCTTTCCCCGCATGTTTGGATCTTGGCTTTGGTGCTACTGTAGGGGCCAGGACAGGACTCAACTTTGTCGGCTCCGGCATCCCCGACCCCGCAATCCCTGCCGTGATCAATGCGGGGTGACTATCACGAGTTCGTGCCAAATATTCATCCTCGGCACTGGGGCGCCTATAACGTAAAACGATTGTGCGGAACCTTCTTTGACACACCCAGAAAAAGCTTAGTGACAACTGAATAGTAGCATTCTATTCTAACCCCAAGGTCCCCGTGTTCCCAGAGAGCACTATTTATGTTACTACACTGGTATTATAGACATACTACTTCATTATGGACAGTTGCTTGAGCACTCACCGGCCACTTTCCCTTTCACTCAAACAAAACTATACAATAGTGTTTGACAGTATAGCTTCAAGGAGGCAAGAAGAAGCCACACGGAGCTTTGAACTCAAGCGAGCGGACCAAAACCCGAATGCGAGAGATAATGTTTCACGGGCATTCGGTGGACGGAATAACATAGTCTCATCTACAACTTTCAACAAGAGCTCATTAGTCCGCTTAAAACAAAGCTTGACTGTAGGTCGTCACGGGCGGCGGCTGTTCTGTCGGGCTAAGACGCTCCGAGGTGAACTCTTGGTCTAGTGCATCGGACATTTTCCTGGAATAACGGGTAACCCCGCTTCGTTTTTTGACGAATGGGGATAAACAAGAATCATACCATTTCATGGAATTTCGTATGTGCCTGTTCCTATCTACAAGTAAGACTTTAACAGTACATCATCCGTCTAAGGCAGATTTGATGACGGGAACCTGCATATTTATGTCATAAGCATCGGATAGCCTCGGGTCTTGACGAAGTCCAACTGGAAACCATTATTCATGCCACATGCTCAAATGATGATCTTGAACAAAAACTGAACATCCTCTATTCTCGGTCTTCTATGCTTTGAGCCTCCTGTGGGAAAGCTTGTTGAACAGGTTCCCGATCCCAAGGATCATGGACCAAGGTCAACCTCTCTCCCAATTCGGCCTGCTCATGGGACTGGAGAATGCGGCGTGACAAAAACATGAAGATGCACCTGGGCCGTTAGGCTCGAGATTGAACTGAAGTGGTAGATGTCATCTGCAGGTGTATGTAAGGAATGTTTGCCCCAACACTGAATGCGCAAAGGTTTTTCCGAGTATGCCTAAGGCTCAGTCGATAATAAAATTTTCATTTCAGTTTATTTGACATCTAACAACTCTCTGATAAGTACACGGCGGTTAGAATACCCATCCATAAGACTCATGTATGCGCCGGTTACTCGGCAGCGTCCTCAGGCTTCTGGCCCCAAATAACTCTCTGTGCGAAATATCCATGGTGTTTGCCTGATCGAATCTCCTTTCGGAACTGGGCGACATAAACGAGGATTTCGTCTCTGGTCCAGCCGAGAGTATGTGCCATGAACATGATGAATCCTTCGCTGTCCGTCTCAAGACCCCATCTACAATAAGAACCCATTCTCTTTTCGACCGGGTCTTCCGGCCAGCTGCCAATGGGGTTCTAGTTCGCTGGTTAACAGATGAACTCGATGATAATAAGATATGAACTTACTCGGAAACGAAACTCTTGAATATTGGTAAACCCGGCGTCTTCCATAGCCTTTCGCTGCGTACCGTCATCAACACCGGTGAAGGTCGATCCTAGTTTCTTACCTCCCTCGATGAAGAACTTGCCCCAGTGTCCCATGGCAGACTCGGGAGCGACAGTGTTGTCGGGGCTGCTGATGATGGAAGAAGCCTCGTGGCTCTCAACCCAGGCTCCAGGCTTGCAAACCCTGAATGCTTCAGAAAAGAAAGCATCCCAATCTCTGATGCTGCCCATCAGCCATCGTGCATGGATGTAATCGGCAAAGTTAGACTTGAAAGTCCATTCACGAGTGCAGTCTTCAATCTCACTGATATGCGTGTCAGCATTCATTTCTGTACTCTGGGAAAATTACTCACAACTGCACATTGGGAGGAACCCAAGACGGTTGAATCGGAGATAGGTCTGTTCCAATAATTTCCGCGCTAGGGTACTGGTCTGCGAAATCACTGTAATCGATAGTTAGTTGGGAAAACCAGCTTGATGTAGTCTTGCTATCTTACATGGCCCAGATACCTGTCGAAAGAGTCAGCCGCCTTGAACCAAAGACAAATCGTCACACGTGGGTATTCATACCTGTACCACATCCAATATCTATGGCTTGCTAGATTCAGGTTTAGCACTGAGTAAAGCAATAAAAAGAAAGAACTTACTTGGATCTTCTCCTCTTTTAATGGCGCCAGATGAAGTTTATCACCCAAGCCGAGAGTAAGAATATGATGACTATGAAGTGAGTCAAAACTAGATATCATCTACACACGTGTTGACTTACGTCAGATCCATCAATTCATTCTGTGCCTCATCGTTGGATCCCCTTATTTGAACCGTTAGTGACCCACGAATGAGATATGTAAGTAAGCGCAGATGAACGTACCAGTACTGAGCATTCCCCTGCTCACTGTGGTAAGTTCGACCATGGATTGTTCTATACTCCAAGATACTAGAGGTAATAGACGCTGTAGAAGAAGCATTGTCCGGGTCTAAAGTAGAATCGTTATCGCCCTCGTCCGTATCATCTGCCTGCAGGGCTTGATCAGCAAGTCTAGTCTTTTTCTCGCGGTCTATGGTTGACGAACCTCTCTGATCTGCGCCCAATGTTGCGGGTCAAGGATAGTGGCCGTGGCAGGTGGAGATGCCTCCGATTCGGGCGCCGTTGAGGCTTGGCGCGTTGGTTCAGCAGCGTCAGACATTGTGGGAGTGGCCAAAGGACAAGGAACCCTAGTTGTCAGCAAGCTTTGGCACGGTAGTATCACACTAAGAAGCGTGGAGAAAGAGAAAAAAACGACCTTGAGTTAGGACGATCAGTATATGAGGGAATTAAAGACCCATTCTGGAGAGGGGAATGGAATGGTCTGATTACAAGGTATCACGGAGTAATTGCTGCTCCGGAACCCATGTAATGGATCTCTGCCTATCGACCTTCCTTGACGGGCCGGAACAAGAGCAGGGTACATGGAAGGCGATGGGATATTGAACCAGTATAAAAAAGCTCTATACCAGCACGTAACGTTCCAGAAACTCTAACGCCTGCGTTCCACTAAAATGAAGTTCAATAATTTTGATGAGTTATACGTCGACATTCACGAATATTACACTTTCATACACACGAGAAGGGCGAAAGAGTCGACAGGGACCCTGGGCATTAAGTGGGTTGCGATCTGGATAAAGTGTCGGCAAAACAGCGACTGCGGACCTCTCTGGGCGGATAAGATAACAAAGATAAGATTAGAATTAACCGGAAGGAGAACCGAAGTCATGCTACTCGACTATGTTGTTGGCCTCAAATAAGGGATGAGGGCCTGCCTTTAACCTTTGCAAAGAACACGTTTTTTTTTTTCTTTCATCTCGAGCATAACAACCTTATTCGCACACAGTTACCAATAGTTATAACAGGATACAGTTTTGGATTATACTTCAAAGCCACCTTATCCTCTAAAAACTCATTCTTGTGCACAAATCGGCCCATTTTAACTTTTAAATTTAAAAGAAACTGGGGGAAATATCTCAGCCATGCAGATTGGATGCCTAGAACTCTAAATGATGATGGATATTTAAGAGCCCATGTCCTCATTTTATTTTGTGTTTCTTTACCCAAACATCCCCCCTGCAGAGCACCGAAAATACCCACCCAACTACTTGACAAGGCCAACTGTATGTCTTACGGCGAGGCAAGATGGATCCCTTCAATGGATTATCGCCTGAAATCCGGATCATGATCCTGGGGCAAATTGCTTCCCATGCCAATGCCTCTCGACTCATTCGAGCATCTCCAATCATGCATTCGCAATACACAAGCTCAAAGTCAAGTCCTTTACATGTTTTTCTAACAAACATGGCTGGGACCGGCAATGACTACCACGATATTCTTCAAGACGCTTTAGGTATCATCTATCTCAACGACTC
This sequence comes from Fusarium sarcochroum, assembly GCA_013266185.1. Lineage (NCBI taxonomy): Eukaryota > Fungi > Ascomycota > Sordariomycetes > Hypocreales > Nectriaceae > Fusarium > Fusarium sarcochroum. The sequence continues at coordinate 20,853 of JABEXW010000087.1, read as the reverse complement.
TTGGAATGACAAACAATTAATCCCCTACTGTGCCAGACAATGGACCATGAAGAATTTCCCCAGCCCCTTTCTACGAGCAGACACCAACACCATCGCGACTCTTCGGAGGCTTTCCGCTCGTATCTGTCAGCACGTCGAAGATTACATCAACAAGGCTACATCTCCTTTCCCGCCAGCAGCATACCTAGGTATTCCCCAGACATCGTGCATCGGTGGGATAGTCGCAAAGCGACTCACTGTCGACGACCTGACTTGGACTGAGTTGTATCGCTTTTTTCGAGCTTTCATCAAGTACGAGATCTTATGCAAGATCCATCACCCTCGAATAGAGCGGTCGATGGATCGTGGACAATATCGAAACCTTTCTCGAGATTCTACGTTGGGCCTCAGCTCGCTGGACTACGAATCTTTGCATTGTGTTAATGCATACATTCAAGCTGTTTACGACGGTTTGTTCGCCGGATGCTCCAACACCTGGTCCCGCGAGGTTTACGAAACCTCGTCTACGCCATCCAAAAAAAGACGCGGCAAGAGCCTCCTGTATCCTGATAAGCTCCATTTCTCTTCTCATACATTTTTCGATGAGCTACCTTTGCCTTATGGATACGGCAATATCTCCACCAATCTTTCCCATCTAGGATTGAATCTCCTCACTCACTTGCTAAGACCTGCATTTAGGAAGGAACAGAAAAATGAGATTCTACGAACTTGGCTCTACTCTGTATCTGCAGAATGAAAGGGGATGGAATGGCTCAAGTGGGGAGCATTTCTTTCTAAAAGGCGTCGTCCGGATCCAAATACCTATATTTCACACGCCGGATTGTATACTGAGCTACTTCCAAGGCTAACAGACCGTGGCATGCTTAACGAACTTGTCCGGACAGGATTATCATCAAAACACGTGCGGCGTAATATGTCGACTCAACTCGAAATCTACCGACAGCGAGCCTGGGCCTTTTTCGACAACGGGAGGCTATTTCCAAATCTTGGCAACCACTTCCCACCAATCGACTACCTTGCCGTCCTTGATGATAAGACTTCATTCAAATATCTCCATACTGCGGTCGAACGAAAAAGACGGATATCACGCGAGTGGCAGGATTATTGGAGTGGGCGGACCTTCGAAAGCCCTTCTCTTCTTGGAGATCATGTTAGCTATATGAAGGATCGCAATAGGAGTCAAGAAGAGAAGATTGAGGATGACGATGGCTTGGATGTCCCATCATGATGCAGAACCAGGAGTCTTTCCTTCAAGGAGTTACCGAAAACGCACCTCAAGGGTAAGAAGCCTAGCGAATATGAGAAATTGTGGAAGAAGTTCGAGTTAACATTTCACAGACAGGGATATTGTACCAACCTTGGCAAGAAGTGGTGCAACTTTGCCTATGCTCTCGTTAAAGGCAGTAAGTAATTTGGTTTCGCTCAAGTCGATCAGTTGCAAAATCTAACGGAATTTCTTTCCAAGGCTCTGAGCCCAAGAATGGCGACCCAATCACAGCATCCCCCGGATCCCGAGTCAGGACACATTGTGAGTCTAATCTAGCTTATTGTCCGCGAAGCTCGAACTAATACATCTTTAGATAAGTTGAACTGTCAGTCCCAGATGTGGGATCAAAACGTCTACATCGACGACAAGCTCGTTTCCACCGTGTCAACCAGTACGTCTTTTAAGTCGGATATTTTGAATGGAACAACACTAACCAGCTACTCTTAGGCAAGGGACAGCATGGAGAGATCTTCTACATTTCCATCGAGTGTGCCGCTGGGACTTGCTCTACTGCTCCTGCTCACAGTAAGTACTTTTCTCGTTGCTGTGATTGAACTTTAACTGACATCGTTGCAGGCTGAGAGGATGTCTCCATCACGCTGAGCCAAGCTGACGAGAGCTTTGGCCATACTGGAAACTGGGAGCAGGGTGCCACTGGCGGAGAGATGTCGACCTCAGATGGTGGCAAGACTTGGCAATTCAGCACGCTTGAGATCCCCGCTACTGACGTCTAGTAAAAGATCTAACAGTGCTTCTCTTAAAATGTCGCTGTATATATCTATCGCAGTACCAAAACTTACTTCCTGAAATAGTTATAGTATACAAGATTTTATGACATACGGTCATTGGAGCATGGTCAGGAGCGACAGTGGCTTTCACCACAACGATAGAACTATGCCTAGGACATACGCGGTAGTTTTAAAATACACGGTGGTTTTAATTAGAAGATATACTTAAATTGACCGAAAGATCTACTTATTACGGTAAAGAAAGTAATTTAGCCCCTAGAGTTATATAGTCTATTCTTTCTAATATAGCTAAATATAGCCAAATAGCCTCTCTAGCGTAGCCTAACAAGGCTAATTCTATCTATAGTCTAAGATTTTTAAGAACCAGTCTAAAAACAGGTCCTTAAAAGGAAAAAGCAGCTTATAGAGGTTTCTAGTCAATTTAGCTCTCTAGTCTTACTTTTATAAGCCGCTAAGATAGGGAGGCGGTGGGAGCCCTCTTTATGCAAGACATATCAAGCCGGCCAGATGTAGCTGTGGGTTAATTCAGGGTTTAAATAGTCCTCATACCGATCAGGGCAAAAGGTTTTTTAGTATCAGTATACTATTTCCATCATTTTGACGTAGAATATTTACTAATATTAATATACTCTTAATATTTCTTGCAACCCTGGTTGCCGACCACAACCAGGTAAGCCTAGCCGTATGCCTAGAGCTAGTAAGTCAGCCTGATCGGCGCGCTGTTGGCTTTGCTCAGGTTTTTATGAGTGCGAAGATGTCTCATTGGCCAGTGTATTTAGTTCGACCAGGAAGTCTACGGCATGATGCTTACCATGTGGTTTCGGGTAAGATTGCAAGCAAATGGACCATCATGATTGGCGATGCACAGCCTCATTTCTGGAATATCACCACACGCAATTGACTTATCACAAAGCAACAAATTAAGAAGTTGGGGCGCAGCACATGAGGCTCGATGTCTGAGCTAGGGCACCAAAGCTCAAAAGTGTACGCAGGCCTGGTGTTATGTGTTCATGCAGAACATCTCGAGACCTATTCAAGAATTTCGCATCCCAATGAGTAAAGGTGGTGATTAATTGTTTTGTAAATTCCACACTCATCATTAATTTCACGCCACAGTGCGCTATTCTTGCTTTTTCTCAAGCCTCGTCTTACATACGAGGCTGCATGCAAGGGTGAATGTTGCAAGGATCTGACTCGCCTGGTTAATGTGGGTGCCAAGAGCCGACAGCTGCAGTATGTTTATTATGATCAATAGTACATATTAAGGCGACGTACCCCTCCGTAAGCTACCGCATCGGAGACCAATACCCTCACTGGAGAACACAGTTTGTTAGAAAAGCACTACACCCTCTTATAGAAATTCCCTTTCGGGCGACTCGCACAAAGCTCAAGCTAGCACTGCCACATACCTTCTCCGAGGCCGAAACATGTCTCATTGCATTCTACGCCTTTTTTTCGTCCTTGCGACTTTGGTCGTGTTCGTAACAGCGGACGACTTGGATGACTTCACAAACAATCTCTTCACCGACTTAGCCCCGTGAGTAAAACCGCTTTGATAGAAAGCCAGGGACTAATATGGACTACTATCAGAATCCTTGCCCTATTTGGTGAACGCGTAACGATGCAGTTTATGAGTCAGGCTCTTGGTTGGGCGGACTGTATCGCGTTAGCGATGGCTCCTCTAGGTATTATAACGATCCTAGTAAGCGCTATCAGAGTTGGTGGACCAATCTGGTTGAAAGGAGTCATTGGTCGAGCAAGAGAGAATATTGCTGCAGCAGAAATGGAGTTGATGTCATCAACATCTCAAGAAGTTTGTGAGCTCTACAACGGCGAGAGCTTTATCCGATGCCAAGGAACAGCCCCAGTTTGGGAGTACATCTGTATATTCTCCAAAGAGGTTAACCTGCAGGAGCCTGAACAGAGACGGGCTTTCAAGTACATGAGTCTACGACAAGCTATCGATCAAGGAATTCTAGAACAACATCATGGCGGTCCTAACATCCTGTCGCAAATCCAGCGATTCACAAAGCAAAGAAGAAGAGACCAATCTGGAGATTCAGCCAACCTCAAGCATCTGAGAGTTTCTCGGGATCACACAACCGGAATAGCTGATGCTGCTGAAGACAGAGACACTACAGGGATGAAAAGCTTTCTGCAAAGCACGCTCGAGTGGTTTCTCGGCATCGGTATGTACTAATTTCACCAATGATTTATTAGACACAGGAATTAAACTAAAATCCCTACTTTTACAGATAAGTATCAGATGTCATCACCCAAAGCGGATGCAGAATATGAAATCGGACTAGAGACAGGAGTCCCCACTGTGATAATCATCAGAGATGCTGGCATAAATGCGCCGAACATATCTCTCAACCTACAAGCGGGCCATAACCGAAGACAAATCCGATTTCTCGCAGGTTTTGGACTGATTATACAAGCTGGTATCTTGGCTTTTTTCGGTATTATATGCTACTATCCCAAACTTCGTCCCGTTTTCAAGAAGGACGAGAAGGCTATGGCTCCGCATGCTTTCCCCCTTGCAGCCAGTGGCACTGTTATCTTGGCACTTGGCATATTCATCTGTGCTCTTGTCGTTGAGAATAGCACACAAGAGACTCACTATGTATCGAAGGACAGGGCTCAAATTGGTATGTTTTGGCTCCAAAAAGACCAGATTGTCAGTGATCAAGTCTTTGAATCCTTCGCGACGTATCCTAGCCTATCTTCCAGTCGTACCATCATCAGCAAATCGCATAGACACAGAAGCCTTCGAGCAGAGGGCAACAGATTTATGCAATACTTGACAATCATTGGTGTCGCTTCTGGGCTTGTTGGGTTTATTATTCAATTCGTCGGTTTTAGGGCTATGAACTCATTTGCTTCAATAGCACAGCTGATTGCAACTGGAGTCATGACTATTGGCCGAGCAGTAGTCCGTCCTGGATATTCCAGGTCATTCGAACAAGTGAAACTTCTCCCAGGCTTCGAATTGGAATGGCTTGCCCGGAAACTCACGAGCCTGGGTGATTCTCTTCCGGAAGGGCAGGGAGACAAGCCAAACGTCATCAATGGGTTATGGCGACCGGTAACCGTCAAGAATTCTGAGCACGTGAGACTAGAGCCTCTTCTCGAAAAGGACGATGGCTCCTTGGTCCCCGAAACACAACAAATCCTAGAAGTACGACGAGAGCTCTGTAAGCTCGCAAATTTTCAAAGCCAGACATCGGCCCAGGCTGTTAATCTCGCAATTGCAATCGAGAAGGCCTTGACGATATTTTTCCCCACGGGCACGGGTGATCCAAGCCACACTGGGTTCAAATGGTCTATTGACGTTATACACAGCAGAGCATTCAATAAGTTGAGAAAGCGAACACAAGTGTCTTTCGACTTGCTCTATCGTAAGAATGCCTGGCAAGTACCAGCAGACAGTCTTGATGCGGCATTGTCACTGTGGATCTACACTGTTAAGGGAGAAGAGAAGCAGGATGAGTCCGAAAGTGATACACAGCAGACTTCCAACGGCGAAAACAAAGACGAGTGGCTTCGTCGAAAAGCCCTTCATCCATCTTTGAGATGTCTTAGCCCGGTCCACCAAACGAAAACAAGGCTTCTTCGAGATCTCGAAGTATGGGGACTGCAAAGGTTTGAGTTTTTGCTAGAAGCTCAGGAGCGTTTTGGTTCGGATATACTCCCGGATACGAACTCAAGGGCATCATCCGAGTGGTCAATGATGATGAATACCTGCGTAGACAGGGAGACAACGGAAGACAGCATCATCAAGCGATTTCAACAGAGCAGAGTCGTTGGTTGTAACACTATATCAGATGATAGCGAACCGACCCAAGAACGCTATTTCGAGACCTTCCCACCTGATAAAGGAAGGAAACACACGTTCTTAGCGATCGAAGGCCAAGACTCACTTGAAAGCCTGTACGCCAAGGACCTACTCTATTCCTTCATGTGCTCAGCAGCTAAGACACTCCCAAAGCCTATCCGGAGTAAAGTCGAAATACGGCCAATCAAAACTGGTGATTCGAACCAGCAAGGGTCTGAGCACCTCTGGAACAAGGACTTGGCTGACTTGGCCGATACTTTCAGCCGTACCGGTTTTGGGCCTGAGCCTGAAGTGCGGATAGGCATCGTTTCGTCTCTCAGCATGGCAAGCAAGCTGCCATATCATTTGCCGTACGCAGTCCTTGAATCTGTCTCCTTCCAAGCCCACAAGACCAGGAGTTTTCAGGAAGCTCTTGAGGTTTATAGAGACTTTTTCCAGCGGATGGTTCAGTTTGCGCCAGGGACTAGCGGTGTTTTTGAGCATGGCCTAGCGTTTTTGCTTGAGGCTCTCGGCGACATTAAATCAGACTTCGACATCAGACGAAAGGAACCTTGGACTGAATCACAGAAGGCTCAAATACACTTAGACCATCTCCTTCATGATGTCAATCTTGAATCGGCAGCACATGATGACTTTTACACTCATCTTGACAATCTTTACAAGATGCAAGGTCGTTCAATCGCCGACATTCTTCCAGGTCGTCCACGGACTGATATTCAACCGATTCCTGGGCAATTTCCTGATTACTTCAACGTAACATGCTCGCACCTGGAAGCGATGAATATGCCAATGGAGTGGTCTGATGGTTGGGATACCCACGAAAGAGACATTTGTGGATGGACCCCACTTCACTATTTCCTATGTCAGCCTTCCGGTGACTCTGCTTCAAAATACCTCAGAATGAGTGAGGGGAAAACGAAGGCTGAGGTTAAAGATTATCGTGGGTATACACGTCTACATTATGTTTGCCGTTACAGCGACACCGGCCTTCCCTTCTACTTTGTACCTTCCAGAAAAAAGCATTTTTTTGTCCAAAGTTGGGATGGAATGTACCCCGGGCACTTAGCGGCGCGCTACGGTCGGATCCATATTTTCGATGAAATTCTCACAGGTGGGCCTATGTTCATGACAGGGGACGAGTCCCCTTGGGATCTAAGGGACTACAGAGGTCGTATACCATTACATTGGGCCGTGATTAATAATCATAGCGAAGTGGTACAGAGGCTAAGGCATAACATTGACGTGCCAGATGACGCGGGCTGGACAGCACTGCACCTTGCGGTCATGCACAGTGAACCGGAGATCATCAAGTTAGTATGTGACCTATCCACCGACAAAAATGCGATAGATAACAAAGGTCGCACACCCTTACATCTGGCCTGCGAGATGAAGATTTGGGCTGCAGTAGATCAACTTATCCAAAGGGGAGCTGATGTGGATGTTAGACGATCGGACACCGACGGACGGTTGGTCCGCGACCAAGTGGTCTTTGCAGAAGCTAATTTATCTTCTATCAGGAGGCTTATTGGGGATGATTCAAAAGGAGACTGCTCAAGGGATGTTGCCACTGGCATCCCGATGGTGAATTTGATTGCCAGAGGCGGGGACAGAGAGCTCATGCATGCCTTCTTGCGAACTGTAGGGAGTGACATTGTCAACTTCCAAGATGAACAAGGTAATACGCCACTACATATCGCAGCACAGTACCGGAATAAAGTCACGCTTGAGGTCTTACTCGAGCACGACGCAAATCCAAACATACGAAACAAGTGGTTGGTGACACCATGGCATTGTGCGATGGCGCCTGGGATCAAGACTTCAAAACAGGCCGGGCCTGCCATGGATATTGCGAACACCTTGATAGAGAATGGTGCGGTTCCAGAGTGAAGGTTCAGGCATCACTCCTCCTGGCTGCCATGCACAGCAGTTCGGACATCGTCGAGATAGTTTTTGGCCTATCTTCCGACAAGGATGCTGAAGACAAAAGAGGCCGCACTGCATTGCACTTCGCTTGCAAGGCGATGAACTGGATTACGGTACACCAACTCGTTCAATTGGAAGCTGATGAGCACTCAACCCTCGCCTCCCTAGCCTTCGCAAAGACAGACCCCTCCAGGTTCAACGCGCTTCTGGAGAAAGGGGCTACGACAGGCTTGTCAAACCACGTGGTCGCAAGCGCGCCGTTGATATATATGATTTCCAAAGAGGGGAGTACCAAGGACGTGAATGCTTTACTGGGTGTTTTGAATCAGGCTGCTCGCTCAAAAATTGTCAACTTCCGTCACTGCGAAGACTATACACCATTGCATGTCGCAGCCCAGAAGAATAATGAAGAGACTCTCAAGGCATTGTTGCGGGAGGGGGCAGATCCAAACTTTAGAGATGGGAGAATGATGACTCCATTACATTCTGCGATCGAGGCAGAGTCGGGAACCTCTGAACAGATCGAGTCTATCCTAAGTCTTATTGGAACTCTGTTAGATAGCGGTGCGGACCTTTGGCCGAAAAACAGCTATTGGTTAAGACCGTCCGCGTATGCTGGAGAGAAAGGCAAAAAAGAGATTGCGGACTATTTGTTATTACAGGAGAGGCTACGGCAATAGTCACAAAATGATAAGTGAATATCATTCTTTCCCCTTGTTCTATCACGCCATGATTGTGAAGTTGTATATGTTTCAAGATTTTGCATCAACTTTACCGAGATTACTTACATGGTGTTTTATGGACAGTTGCGGATTGATAGACGGCGGGTAACAAGGGTAAAATGATAGTCATGAGCGACGCAAGCAGGATAGAAGAACGGTTGGATCGGTCTGGGAAGATACTTCTCGTATCTTCGACGTGTTAGCTATTGTTCTCTGGCTTGGTCTTGTGGCGGTGTTGGTCCATATTGTCAAGCCTTGCCAGAAATGACAAAAAAGTCCGTTGCGAAGCACGTCAGGATCATAGAGCTTCTTCAAGGCTTAAATTGACCCTTGAATCTCATTAGGCCGAATCCCTGTAGTATGCGCAATGATTGACACGTACCGTAGTCCAGACCACACTTTATTAGATTGAAACTGGGTTCGATTAGAGTTGGTGGGGAATCGTGACTGAGTTATCAATCGCGGGGTTTGCCTATCTGCTTGCCTCTTATGGATTAAGCGAAAACTCTATCAGCCACAACACGAGTAATGCCAGTACGCCATGTTATCTTTTTGTCAGAAAGTAGCGTCTGGTGTCTTCATTCTCTATCTCTTCATATATACTCACGCCTTGTCTATAAGTCTATATAGGCGCGCTTTGATCACGCTCTAGTACCTTCATTTCACAGAAGTCTTACGTCTTTCTTAGCCATTGTCATCACTACAAACTTGTCTCATTCTTTATATCTTAACTTCATCTCTCGTGCTTCCTCAAGATGCCTTCGCACGTCTCCATCCCCGGAACCGTCCAACTTGTTGACACACAAGGCATCCTCAACGTTAAGCATGGACAGAACCATCAAGACATCGTCCTCATTCCTCAACCTAGCGACCATCCAGACGACCCTTTGCGATGGACCCAGCCACGAAAAACACAAAACATTATCTGTGCAATGGCCTGGTGCTTCTTCGCAGCCGCCATGATCTCCGGTCTTTCTCCAGCCTATGTCCTGATTGAAGAAAGTACTGGTATCTCTGTTGCAGACTTGAGCACGGGCAATGGCCTGATGTATCTCTTCCTTGGCTGGGGTACTCTCCTTACTCAGTGTCTGGCACTCAACTATGGGAGACGACCCATTTTTCTGGCCTCGATTGTCGCGACGACCTTTGTCACCTTGTGGTCAGCTTATGTCAAAACACGGGGTGAGTTCTTTACCAATCGAATCATCCTCGGCGCGGTCTCTTCACCAATGGAGACTTTGATCGAGGTCATCATTGGCGATGTCTTCTTCACACACGATCGCGGCTTTTACATGGGGATGTACTGCTGGACGCTCTGGTGCGGCGCTTTCCTGGCTCCAGTGGCATCTGGATATGTGGCCGAGTCACTCGGATGGCGATGGATCCAGTACGTTTTGACCTTTATCGGAGCGGCAGTGACCATTGTCACGTTTTTCCTCTTCGAGGAAACCATGTATTACAGGCCACTCGTCTTTGCCGCTCAGACAATAGCTGAGGAGCCGGAAGCTAAGGGCAGTGATGTCGAAGCGCTAGAGTTAGGCATTCCTGTCACCTCTGAGAAACAAGAGGGCCTTCAGAAGACCTTGCCTTCTAGAGACGCTAAGAGCGAGCGATCTGTCCCTGTCACTTTGAGCAGCAAAAGCTTCACAAACAAGCTCAAGCTATGGGGCTTCCGTCATGCTGAGCAGCCCAACACCTTTAGATTCTTCTTCTTGCCATTCCAACTCCTTCGGTACCCCGGCATGCTATTCGCGGGATTTCTGGTTGGCGGTATCCTTTCCTGGTACAATGTTGTTGGAGGCTCCCTCGCTTTGATCCTCAGCAGCGAACCTTACCAGTTCAGCACCGACGCCATCGGGCTCACATACCTGGCCTGTGTCATAGGCGTCACTATAGGCTGCTTCCTCTCTGGCTGGATGTCAGATGTCATGGTTATTCGACTTGCTCGTAGGAACAACGGTGTGATGGAGCCTGAGCAACGCCTCTGGATGTGTCTCATTTCCATGGTCGCGCATCCAGCTGGTTGTTTGCTTTTTGGTGTGGGCGCGTCTTTTCAGATTCACTGGGTTGGCATTGTGTTTGGACTTGGTCTTATCTCTGTTACCTTGCCGATCGGATCAAGCCTTGCTTTCACATACATCTTGGATAGCTACAAGGAGGTCGCAGGAGAGGGACTGGTCTCGGCGATCCTAGTGCGCAACTTGATGGGTAAGTCATTATTCCTGCCAGAACGACTTTTCTAACCGGACAATACAGGATTCGCCTTCAGCTACGCGGTAGTTCCGATGATCAACAGTCTCGGTCTCCGATATGCATTCATCCTCATTGCCTCGTTGGGTCTCGTTCTGTGGGCTAGCTGCATCTTCATGATTGTTTTTGGTAAGTCTCTTAGACAAAGCACGGCCGTCTCGTACTGGAAACTGGTTGAGAGGTATGGATCGGTTGCTCATTGATGAAGTGACTTGCTTGAAACAAGGGTGAAAGGCGGCACTCGGATGCCATCAAGCTCCGAAGAGACCAGTAGCCAATTATCGGAAGAATGTATCATGAGTTAGGCAGATTGTTCATCGCCGAAAAGTTTGCATATTCAATTTTAATCGCCACATCCATGCCATCTCCATCAATACTGAGCTCGTGTGCATTGCCCTGTTGATCGCAGCCAGGTGCAACATGTATTCTGGGAATGGCTACCAGTTGTCTCGGAGATAGGGATTGTAGAGCTCACCCGTCTGGAAGGGTGATCGGCAAGACCCAAGGTCTGATCATGAGCTGCTAGACACAGCCACCCCCGCAATCTCTAACGTTACCCGGTCCCGGGATGTGTGCCAGCCAATCTGGAAGTTGATGGGCCAGACTTGATGAGGCAACTTTATTGCCCATTCCTTAACAATTAGCATAGCACTCTTGTGCTCAATTCCGCATATCTTGTCTACGCCTTTGCGTTGATCACTTCGTGATGAGTCAAGTACGAGGCCATGAATGTGAACCTTGACGAGCTCGACAAATCACTCATCGGCGCATGTTCTTATACCCAGTCAACCTTTTAGTATAATCTTTTGTCCTTACCTGTATGCCTCCACACTTTCTTATCAAGGAAGGATGTTAGGCCAACTGAGCACTGCATTGGGAGCCTGTTAGCTGCTCATGTGAACAGGTTAGGGCATTACGCGAAGGTGGCTAGGTCACAGATTCACCGACACTGACTCATGAGCAACTGCGACATCACGAGTCATGTCTCGCAACACATGATCAGTGTCCAGGCCCAAGTCCAGTTTTCAGCACGACGTCCCCAACAGACACCAGTAACCTTGTGGAACGTTTCACTCGTATGAACTCATTCTTGAAGAACTGGGACATTATCATGTTCCAACTACCTTCTCGTACTTAACATCATCGAAGAATATCTCACTGGCATACTGCCTGCGAAATTGAGAAAATATTTCATCTTTATCGTTTACAAAAATTACATCTCTCACCAAGGCCCTCCCGCGACTCTCCACTTTCTGATGCGAGACTGATGCAGGTGTATGTGCGTGACTAGATGATAGAGACCACCGAGCTTCTAGGCTGCTGTATCATAATATCTCCGTACAAGTAAGCTCATTACTGTACAGCCCCATCAACCCAACCCATTCCAGTCAAGCCGGATGTTCAAAGCGGCGGTCAGTCTCACTTTTTCTGGGAAACACCAAAGCTAGTGAGATGCGGCCAGTCTGTTCACAATCAGCACTTGAGTAACGCCGCACTCTTCACTGGGCAACTTACCAAACGTTGTTCGCTGGGCATTCTTACGAGTCACGGCAACTCGTTGTCCAATCGTCAAGCTCTTGTTCGTATCATCGCCGAAGCAGTACCCGTAACGTCCGAAAACCGGGCTGTACTTTGCACCCTTGTCCACCCTTCGGTCTTTGTTCAGTTTCTTCCAAACCATGCCCCGATCATCTGTGGCTGTTTTCCCGGTCTTGTAGTCGACAGTGATGCTCTGACAGCGGTAGCAGTTTGCTGTCAAAGCCATCCGCACTCCACCTACAAAATTGAGTTCCCCCCAGAAATCTTCAGCGAAGGGATCGGAGGCCCCACGAACAACAATGTTGGGTCGGAATTTGGTTATGTCCATGGCGTGACCCTCGTCCAGTCGGGACGACACTTGGTTATTAGACTCTTCGGTGACGACCAGGTAATGAGCAAGATCGTTGAAGACAAGGCGCTCCGGTGGGTAGGCCAAGGGAGGGACCATGTTTCTGATCCGTTGGGATAGTGCCGCGTTGTTCAAAGCCTTGGAGCTGTGAGGGGCCAGAGATCCAAGGACAGCTCTCGAACCGTTGCCGATGTAGACCAGTCGAGCATCGTGACCAAGGCGATCAGAGAACCATTGCGATAGTTCATCGCCCATATCATAGGCTTGGGTCGTACTCACATGCAAACTCACTTCCAGCGTCTTCCGGTCAGTGATAGAAGGGTTGAGAGGGAAACAAATGCTATCATTGGTCTTGTCCTCAGTCCATGAGACCGAAATCTCACGCTTATCGTAGTCAATTGAGGCAGCGAAAAGAGCGAGTCGCAAGTGATACCCAATGAGCATTGTCTCGTACGATGGGTCGTTGTTGTCGTCTCGGTTGACCTTTTGAAGACAAAAAGTTCTATCGCCTTCGAAACCATAAGGGCCTAGCCGCGCCTTCTCCAAGGCGAACCCTCTAATTCCCTTCACTGGGTACACATAGAGCTTAAATCCCGGTCAGAGTAGCTTTGCAGTCAACGCTAGAGTTCTTACTTGGGTAATCTCCAGTCCAGGTTCGCATGTCGGGCTGCTCGGGAACAACAGAAAGATGCTGGTAGCAAAAACCAGACCCAGGACAGTTACCCAGAGAGTAAAGTCGTCCATGCTTATTATCTTTTTGGATCAGTCTTGAAGAAGGAAAGACTTGTCAAGAATGAAGTCAAGATAGTCCTGGCCCGTCAAGTGATGATATAGTTGCCGGGCGTTGTCAGGATCATATCTTCGGCAGTCAGCGAATTGAGTTCAAAGTGAGGAATCTTTTTAAGCGGGTGATGGCATTTCGTCATAGACTAAACTAGAAGTAGCATATTGATAGCCCACTTGTATCGTGATCCAACCTACACCCACATGGCATGGCAACACAAGGGTCAGGCCGAAGTGGCCGACAGACGCTAGGACGAAAGGGGAATGAAAATACGACCTCGAGTACTGAACACTCTATGGTGAGCAGTGGAAACAGAGTGAATCAGCTACAAGCGTTATTCAAGTTCAGTATTCTCGGGTCAACTGTTCTCAAGGCTTTAGAGGCGAAACACATTTCTCAGTTTATGTTCCTCCCAGAAAAAACTATCGCAAAGGTTGAACACAAACCTTTTACCTTATTGGAGGCCCACACTAACACTCAGTAGTAGAAGGTGCGTGCTTCCGTCGTCCAGAGTTGCGCTTTAACCATTGTAAAGAGCAGCCTTATCCCGCTTTTTAAGCATAAATAAACTATGCACACTCGCATATTGACACAAAATTGACGAGCACAAAAGCCCAAGATCCTCAGTGCAATATGATAGTGTGTCTCATTTTACCCCTAGACATTGTGGAGCTAGAACGAGTGCCATCGTCTCCGATTGGATCGCATGACTGTGTAATGCCAAGTCAAAAAACAATAGAATATTGCCAGGGGCACAAGCACCCCGATTATCATCCGCCCCAATAAGTTCCGCATCCAGTAACAGCCGATAAGTAACATGATATTTGATCAGCCCGTTACCCCAACTTCACGATGGCTGCCTAACCAAAGGACTTGGATTTTCTCAGGGAATTCAATTTTTCACCATGTATAACAAGGGAAATTTCCTCTGTGTTTCCCATCCTGTGCCACCAGACCTATACTTGCTCTCAATCATCGACAAAGCACTGTCAAGATGGCCAATGAATCCACCTCACCTCACAATTGGAGCAACTTTGTCTGCCTTCCGACCGAAATACTGATCGAGATTGTGTCAAAAGTCGCAGAAAGTACCAATTTGCCTGAGCAAGGTTCTTTCAGGTTCGAATTCAAAATCAGGACATTATGTGCATATTGATTGATAGACTTTCTTCAGTGGACCATATTATCGACTCAAGACTCTGCGATTAACACACAGGCGCCTTGCCAATCTCGACTATATCAACACTATCTTGTTCACCTCTATTCAACTAGAGCCGACGCCAGCAAGCTTGACAAGTATCAAGGGCGGCGATTTATCACGGATTGCCAAGTTTGTAAAGACAATAACGTTCACTACGCCACCTAGCTGGATGCTGCCATTTGAATCATTTCAATACATCCTCGAATTCTCTCCAACTGAGGAGAATAAGCCCAATTTCACGCAAAGGCAGCTGGCCGATGGCTACGCGGGGTACATGCGCCACGCCAGAGATGCACAGGCACTATTAGAAGATACAAATAGCGAACTTAAGGGTGTATGGACAAAGGTACTCAAGACGCTAGGAAGCCGGTTGAGCGAGATCCAAATGATAAGCCCCGAGTGTTACGACATACGTCATGTCGAATACTTTGACACGCCGAGCAAGACCAACCAAGGGCTTCCTTGTCGACTTAAATCCCACGAGCACTATGAGAAGGACCACAAGTATGACTGTCAGTATGCAAATGCCATACCAGGCGACCGTCTTTTTGTTACAGTCTTATCGTCTTTAGCAGCTTCAAAGGTTTTCATACCCAAGATGACTATCAAACAGTCCATGACGGGGACTGTTGAATGTACAGACATCCCGGGGTGGCAGCAACTCATTCTCAAGCTGGAAAGGCTCAACTTCTGTCCTGAGATCATATGTAACTACAACGACTTGGCCAATGGGCGGATCATGAACGCCTCGCCATACTTGAGGGATGAGGAAGATGAGCTAAAGGCTTCCACAATTATTCACGACTTGGTCGATAAGTGCCACGACACGCTACAGCATCTTTATCTAGACGGCATGGGTGCTATCGACTGGCCCACTCAGCCTCCACCTCATAACTTGCCAGCGCTCCAGTACCTTGCCTACCACTTCGACAGAGTCAATCCATATTTATTTCGGGATTGGGTTGCCCATATGCCAATGCTGCGCCATCTGGAACTGAGTGGGAGCCTCTCTGACGATCTGAACTATATAGAGTGGCGCCACCTCTTTGATGCAGTTCGCGATCATCCAAATGTAGTTGGCCCGTATCCAAAAGGGCTCTACTTCAAATTGGATCAGATCATATCGTGTGATTGGTCAGAAATGTCTTACAGCGATGTGGTATGCCAAGATACGAACATCGCTACAGGTTCAGTTCCACGCCACATCGCTACAGATAGATATGCGCGCAACACAGAACTCGACGATCTGCTGAATCACGATCTGGGACTTGAAAAACATTTTTATGGAGTGCCTTTCAGGCATAACCATCCGTTGAGATTTCTGCTGGGCAATTGGGAAGAAGGTCAGCGAGACGATCCAGACTCCGATTGAGGAGACGAGGAGGAATATGGAGAGTGGGCTGGAGTGGACGGCGAAGGAGATAGAGAGATTAAGAGAGAACAACACAGTATACGACCATTCGGCTCGATAGACGGGAAAATACTCGGCTTAGAAGCAGGCTGATTGCTAAGAGCAGCTTTCACAGCTGCTTGCAGCTAACGCGGAAAGTATCAATGGGCTTCGTTACAAAATGTATCTTTACACATGAACACAAGGCTTCCAGGAGGTCATAAAACCAATGGATGAAGTTTCGCTTATCTTCTTCTACTTGAGTAAAGCAATAGAATGTTGAAATTTTAAATCGACGGGCTTCTCACCACTTCATTCAAGATATACAATCGTAAAACATAACAAGCACAATATTCAACGCAAGAATTCTGAAACATCAGAATGCCTTTGAGGCTTCCCGTTGCCACGGAGTATCGTTTACGCCGTGCTCTGAATGTCCACTGATCATTCACTCAATAACCACACCTCCAGTCAGGCAGACTCTAATGATAGAAGAGAGACAATAGGTCGCTCCCCAATGAATAGAGGCACCAATATCTCATCCATCTTCAACAACAACAGCAATATCCGCGTAATTGGTTTAGTGGTAAAATTCTCCGTTGCCATCTTGATATGAATCGGGGAGCCCTGGGTTCGATTCCCAGATTACGCAATAGCATACGCTCAGCAGGGTCCTGAATCCTTTGTCAAATAATCCTTTTTGCTCCGAGTGTCGAAGTTTCAGTTCGTGGTGGTGGAGTTCTAGTTCTGAACTTGGGGGGCGGACGAGGCAGTCTCTGCTGACTGCCTGCTTTACAGCTTACCTGTAAAAAAGACTTCTAAAGGTGGGTCAATTCCCCTCTGTGCTATTGGCGAGTAAAGCAAGACTTTGGCCCAGCTCAAAAGCGGTACATGGGACTGCGATTATAGTTGTGACCTACACGGGATAGAATAACATCACTTGCAAACGTTCAATTGACCTATACAGAGTAAGTCCCTGACAGGATTAAGTGCCTTTTCCAGTCACTCTGTTTTCATTGCTGAGTTTCCGCCGAGTCGGTTTATGGATCCATTTTCACTCTGGCACAAAAAGAATGGACAAACTCGGCTTGTCGTTTCCCTAGGTGGCATTTTACGACTGTTAATCAAGGCGAATATGACGAATGACTCACCATCGTGATTCGTGACTTTGTGCGAGTATGACATCCCGTGTCTCATGTATTGCTCTACTAGCCACTCCGAGAAGGACAGAAAATAGCCATTTCATACTGTACAGCAAGAACGGAAGGGTTGAATAAAATGACTGCAACAAATTGAAAATAGACGAGTACAGGTGATTTGAACTGAATCATAGAATGTATATAAGAGACTAAATAAAATATATGGTCGAAGCAGAAAATAATACATATCGCCTGGCATCGCTATTCTGAAAAGAAAAGAGCTACACATCTCAAAGTCCGAGATCCTTCTTCAAAGCTGGCAACACCGCATCCTCGTTCCAGGTCCAGATCAAACCGCTGTTGTGGCCAGCAAACGCAGCACCAGTCCAGTAAGTGTTGCGGTAACCTTCCAAACCAAGTAGCTCCTTATAAAATCCCTTTTCAATGTCTTTGCTCGAGACACGGAGGTTGTAAGGCGCATGGTTCGAAATGTACGGAAAGGTAACCTTCTTGGCTGCATCAGCTGGTAGGGCACCAGCACGCGCGAGTGTAGTAAGCTCCTTGCGAATGAGAGCCTTGCTATCGTCGATTGTGTATTGGGTGTTGTCAAAAGCCACACCAAGAAGAAACTGGTCGGGTGAACCGGAAGAGAAGTAGCCGTTGCTTCCAGGAATGACGGGCGTGTTAGCGGGGGTGAAAGCACCGACGTTCTGAAGGCTGACGTCGAGGCCGGGGATGTTGGCAACGCCAGCAACGTAGCCAAGAGCAGAGAATTTGGAAAAGAGGTTGCGCTCTGTCTCACAGAGATCGAACGGCTTGAGGTTGTTGATGGTTTGGGGAATGGCAACGACGAGTTTGCGCGCCTTGATCTTGAGCGTCTTGCCAGACTGCTTGATAGCCACAGAAACGCCCTTGCTGCTACGCTGAACATGAACGACAGTTGAGTCAAGGTAGACACTGTCTCCCAGTTTCTTAGCGGCTGCTTCGTAAAGGCTTCGTGTGTTGCCAGATTTTGCAACGATGAACTCGCCGCCGACGCTCTTCAGCAAGCTGGGGCCAAAGCTCTTGATACCGTATAGAGTGGGAATAGTTGTGATGTTACCCGGGTACCAGTTGAGCTGAGCGATGAGTGGGAGAAGGGCTGTGAAGCCGTTCTGTTGAGCAAACTGTCCAAAAGGAAGAGTGAGCTCCTTCGGAACCGGGTTCGGGACGAGATATCCTTGGTCGACCCAAGGGTACTTGGAGAGGACGTTCTTTGTGTAAGCTTGAATCGCCTCGGCGATAGCTTTCTGAGAGGCAGCGGCAGTGGCCTCATCCTGAGCTGGAATAGGAATACCCAGCGAAAAGTCATAAGATTTTGACCCTTGAGAACTGGTAATCGGATTCGTCTTGGCTGAAGCGACTCCCAGACGGTCGAAGTAGTCTTGAACAACCTCACTATCTTCAAAGACAACGACACCAATGTTGGCGGGGATCTTTGTCTTCGGGTTGATGTATGTCTCGGCATGACCTCCGATCTGAGACTTTTTTTCAATCACGGCCACTTTCGCGCCAGCGTCTTGGAGATTAATCGCCGCGTGGATGCCGCCTGAGCCACCGCCAAGGATAACAACATCGACATCGATGCTTTTAGATGGGGACTCGTAAGCTGCGGCGGTAACGGATGAGATGCACGAGGCTAGAGCCACGACGGGGACGTAAGAGAATCTCATGATGAGGGAATGAGTTGTAGGAGAATTAGAGAGTGGCTTCTAGCTGAAGCTCGGAAGTGGTAAGCAGCCAGCTCGTTTATGTACTACTGAGACAGGAGCAAGCATAGGGTCATAGACATCGTGACCTAGCATGATTAGTCCATCCGATACATCCGTAATGAAATATCCCTAATTTGGCTTTAAGTTTCGCCCACAGCCACTACCCATGTCATCGGCAGTTGATGATTCCAGCGATCTGGAACTAAGTTTGATTAGATGGGCTAGCGACAACACCAAACGCAACCCCACCTATCAAGGACTACCATTTCTCTGATCCTACAGTAGCGTAACAGCCGAAACTGTGCCACTACGATCATCTCGTCTTACACTTGCCCTGATCGAAACATATTATTTACTTTTGCTGATTCAGCGGAGCTAAGGCTGATGGTCTGACGACTTTGGGCGCAGGCGCGGCCGCTCAATTTACTGAATGGATATGTGAGGGTACGTACTTTAAATCTGGAATCAAAGCAAGACATGCGTGAGCTGACATGAAACTAGCTCCGTAGATCCTGTGACAACCAAGGAAAAATGCTGACATGCATGAGCCGTCGACTTCCATCGTGAAATGTCCTTACATATTTCGGTTTCTCGGCACTCTTCTACCTTGATCTTGTTCGGATTATGATGCGCCCACACGATAATGTTTGGGAAGGGAGCATGATAATTGTCTTTTGATCTGCTACTTTTTCTCCAATTCGAGATTACTATTAGAAATAAGTTAAGGGTATAGGCAAGATGTCCGTGTGCTCCCTAGCGCGACACTAACAGCTCGGCTCAGGAGCCAATGAGAAGGTCATTTTTCTGGACTTAGGGTAGGTTGTTATTTGAGAAAATTATGTATTGGTTGATGCCTGATCACCAGATAAAAATAGCGATATTTGTGTTTCGTCAGATTATATTGCGAGGACTGTGTTATTGAATGAAATTGTTTGTCTGTCGTGGGAGTTGTGAGAATGAAAAGCGATACGTGATTCGCAGATTGCATTGCGTCACGTCGGGTAAGCAAGGCCTGAAATTGAATCGCTATAGTGGATAGAATTAAGAGAATGACTCGACCCAATTACTTTTATGCAATCTAATCTAGGATAGCAAATAATAAACGCGTAGTTCAATCTGTAAGAGAAGACAACATTTTGTTCTCTCCACTGTCTCTTGAAAAAAAAAAAAAGGAAATAGCATGCAGATATGCCCAGGACAATGCTTGTTGATAAGACAAGACCCTGACGCCAGCAAATAGTGCTCTGTAATTGGTCAAAAATCGTGTCTTTTGTGCTGTGTTATAATTGGCTTGTCAGCTTTGGTGGAAACGATCCTGCTGTTAATCAACCTAATTAACCCCTTATTAAGGGCTAAAAATTACTAATCTCAATCAAGTTTATGCCCAATGCATTCCCAGTAGCGTAGGAGATATCGCATATCTGAAACCAACTGTTCCATCTCAATACCCTCGTCCAGCGGAACCACTCTGTATAAAGTGCATAGCTATATATACAGTCCAAGCGAGAAGCACAAGACATGCAACGAGATGTCCAGCCGCCTTGGTCCGCTTATTCTCATCCCCATCAGCAAATACCACCACGGAATCGCCGAGCTTGAAACAGGCCAATAGAAGCAGAATCGTGGCTACAGCTATCGGATTGTCGAGGAATTGATGGATTATTATAAAGAAACCAATAGAAACGTCTCTGACACCCAGCATGAAGATGGGCGAAGAGCTGGCGTCGTCATCTGAAGCTCTCCTGTCTTGGATGCCTATTATTGCGAATTCTCCCTGAGGCCGACACAGGGCCGCAAGTCCACGGAGGATACAGAAGAAGCCGATGAAGAGGTTGGCAAAGCTGGCAAAGAAGTCCATTTTGAGGGTTGGCGGGTTGTAGAGAAGATTTCCATAGAGGAATTGGTTTCGAATATCCAGAGAATAACATATCGCCGTGACGAATGAGGAAAT
>JABEXW010000086.1:0-33423 GCA_013266185.1 Fusarium sarcochroum | reverse complement strand
AAAATAAACCATGAGCAATCTCCATCATGGATTCATAGTCTAAATCTCATCATCCACATACTCATACTCACCCTCCTCCCTCTCCTCCCCATACAACACCTCACAAACCCCCGCCAGCGGAATATCCATCACCGCATCCGTCCCCTCACTCCAAATCTCCCGCCATCTCAACCTCCCGTTGCCCTGAACCTTGCGCTCCCTATTACGACTCCCGCGCAGTCTTCCTTTTGCGTCAATCTCTGCCAACTTGCCCGCGTCATCCACAACCGTCTCCACGCTCGACAGCGGCACCGTCAACATCTCTGTGTTGTATGCCGCCAATGCCACGTAAATGTACACCACCGTCATGACGATAAATGCCGGTATCGCTAGGGCCCACCATCTGTTAGGGTAGTAGTAAATGCCCAGCGCGTGCAAAAAGGGCGATGGTAAATAGCCCCAGAGTAGATAGATGAGGAACGTCAGGCTGCTAAAGAGATACAGCACAAAGCCGTAGTACTCGTACGTCGGCACCTTTGGCGCGGCGCGAGGTACAGGTGCAATTGCATCATCGTCTGATGCGTCTGGTGTTGTTGGCCGGGACGGACGCAGAAGAGATGTGAGCGATGGTGAAGGGGGTAAAGGCGTAGGTGGCCGCCCATAGAATGGAGGGGCGAATAAGTTCTGCGATAATTGACGTGGAGGAGAGTCCTCTCCGGAAGAGCTGGCGGATTGGTTGTCTGAGAGGATATCGTCCTCTTCATCAGAGCTTAGCGACATGTTGCGCGTGGTGTAATATCTTGGTTTGTCGCAATGAAGAGTTGTCAATTCGAGGTTCAAAAGTTGAAGTGACGTCGCTCGGTTGAATTAAGGCCAGGTACCCGCTGCAAGGGTGTTCGTTCTAGCGCCTGGTCTAACACGTTAGAGCCTCCCGAAAGCTTATCTGCACTACCCTGAATCTTATCAATATCTCAACAAGTCTTCGATGGGATTTAACCATTCCCATTGAGGGTACTGGTTTTCAATCAGTTGCTTTCATTAGCGTGCAGCCGCTTTCATAGGTAGAGCCCTCGGCTAAAATGTTGGCTTGAGCTAAGAATTGTATTACATGCAGAGGTTGTCCTCGCCCTACTACCCCTATCTGAAGAATTCGTCATCATTAATCCACATCTTTGATCTCTATGTCATATAATTTGTACAAAAGCCATCTCTCAAGAACTTTAGCTCACCCATCAATCGGGCATCTATACTCTCTCTCAATACCAATAACCCCATTCTGCTGCCGCTCCTGCAACTCATCTAGACAGCTCTGATGGTAGATGTGTCGACACGCCAACACCACCAACGGACCCATAGGCTTGTCCTTATTACCGCCCACATCGATGTTGGTGCTTGCTTCAATGAGCATACTCGAGGGCCTCGTGTCGACTCCCTTCCCCTTAGCCTTGAGGTCCGATTCACCGTCGTCGCCCTTGGCACGTTCCGCCGCATCGGCCTGCCTCTCTTTCCTTCTCTTATCCTCAATTGCTTGTTTGTCTTCCCATGCCTCAAACACTGCAGTTCCAGCAACTCCAGGACCCCAGACTCTTCGATTGCATGCTTCACACGTGGATCCTCTTGGCCGCCAACCTCGTTGACGGAGCTCGACTGACTGATTAACGTCGACGAATAGACTGCGTTCCAGAAGACGATTCGAGAGCTTCAAGATCGACTCCTCATATGCATAAGCTGCGAAGATGGACGCGAGCACGCCGCGTAGATCTGCTAGATTTGGCGATGACGCGGCTGCTTGTGTCAAGAACGCCCGTAGAATACGCAGGAAAGATAGATTGGAGGCAGCGTTCGATAGAAGTTTTGACCCTGAGTGCGACGTCGTCTGGCTGGATGTTGTTGTAAGCAGCGCCGTAAATGTGTGCTGAACTAATGACCGCAGAAGAGCCACAAGTTTCTCCTCGTCGAATCCATCATCGGCAATGTTCAGCTCTGCAGCAGAGCTGAGCGCGGGAGACAACTTCTTTGTGATCTGCACACATGCGTCGATCAGACTTAACCAAAGAGCCTCGTCGGGTGACAGTGCTTCTGCCGCGGGCTTTAGTGTTTTCTGAACCACCTTTGACTTTTTAGACGAAGACTTGGTCTGACCCTGGCACAGCCAAATACCAACGTAGACGTATTTCTGAAGGCCTTCGAATAGTTCCTCTGCAGCATATCCAAGACTTGGGCTTGCTTCTTGGTCTTCGGCACCCGTCAAAAGTCCATGCATAGCCGATTCCAGAGTCTGAAGGTGCTTGACAAGTCGCTCCATGGCATCCTTTACTTGGCCTTCTCGAGCCATCAGCACAACGGCGGCGTCGATCACACCAGTCTCCTCCATTGTCGGAAGTAGCTTCTCCAGCCTCAAGTCGGTCGACTGAACTAGGCCAACATAGTCCGAAACATGAGACGGCTCGAACTTGCACATGAGCTGCACATAGAGCTCGATCAAATCACGCGCAGACGTCACCTTGATCTCTGACGTGGTCTCCTCCGGCTCTAACAAGGTCTTCAGATATGTGTGCTGCAAGTCTGGAGCATCCTGAGCCGAGTCGATAACGTGCTGGTGTAGCCCCAAATCTTGCTCGGCAAGAGTCTTTGCTGTGAGCATGGAATCAAGTTCAAGCAGGTCGCGTGTATGCTCCCTCACGACGTTGAGCACCTCTTGGGTCTGCCGCCCAGTTAACCCGGTCTGAGGTCGCAGACATTCGCGGAGGCAGTCAAATACTAGCTCCTGGTCCTCTGGATCCTCAAAGTAGATCTGCACGAGGTTACCGTATTGCTTATCTGTTTTGTAGATGCGCTTCAAAATGCGGTAGAAACCTGCGTTCTTAAACAACGGCATCAAGTCTGGCATATCAGATGGATGGTAGACGGAGAGCAGATACTCGGCACTAAGCTGTGCGTCCTCGGCCAGATCACGACCTGGATAGTTGCAGAGTCCAGTCAGAACACGCGAGAGTGTTGTACCCGAAAAGAGGATATACTGGGGAAACTTGGGAAGGTTTCGAGCAATAAACATGTCGAGGTAAATGGTATCCTCTGGCGCAAAGTCATTAGGATTCATGACATCTAGCAGGATGGACAGGACGTATTGTCGGTTTATCGTTTGTCCAAAGATCTGCTCCTCAGGTAGGTCTCCTTTAGAGCCGCCGTTCATGTGCTGATCAGTAGAATCATTCAAAAAAGGGTCCTCGAATGCCTCGTTTAACGCGCTTAAGAAACTAGGTGCATCTAGCTTGAGAATCATGCGAAGATAAGGGAATGAAGGCTGTGACTCGGAATTGGGGATGGTACGAAACTCATTCCCGCTGCCTCTAGGCCACGTAATGGTTCTTCCAGAAAAGAAAAACCAGTAAATCTCTGACTTGGCCCTGGTCGCCATCTCATCGCTCATGATCTCTTCATTTGGATACACTCTACCGGTCAGAGTGTAAGATAGGTATGGGAAGATCTTGAAAGCATTGATGCTGAAGAAATCATCTGCTGGATTGTTTGCTGTAAAGTCTCCATCGACCATAAGAGGAATCAGGAGGGAAAGAAGATCGATCATTGGAGTGATATAGTCGCCGATGGCCTGATTCCAAACGTAGATGAGAGCATCGTAAAGGCTGTGTTGCTTACACAACAGAGTTGTCTGATCCAGATCCAACGTTGCTGTCTCCATGTGGCAGATCATCTCTTCAAGCCTGCTTTCCCATCCTTGGCCGACAAAGTGTTGAACCAAATCTTTGACCACGGTGGGGGGTACCATTGAGATGTTCCTCTCAAGGATGCAAGGCTCAAGACACTCAAGGAAAATTCCAGCAATATCAGCATCTTCGTACCATTCATACATCTCGTCAAAAAGGAAGTCGTGATTGTCGACGGCTTGACAGGCTGTAAAACAGGTCTCCGCTAACTGCTTCATATGCTCGTCGTTGTAGCTCTCAGGATCTTTCTGGCGCTGGCCGAAAGCGTACTTCAATGAAGCACTGATGATCTCCATAATCTTGTCACGAACCATAGTGTGACGTAGTGCAGGGTCTTCTGGCAACCCAACAGTGAGTTTGTCCGCATCACCAGTATAATATGAGGTTGCAAGCTGGATGGCACCGATGTAGTCGCCATTCTCCATCATAGCAATGAGTCTGTCTGCCCAGTTCGACAATGCGCCAATCGACACTTCATTGAACCCAAGGACGAATATTCTTCCTTTATATGCCTTGAAGCTCATGTAGAACGCATCAGCTACAACGCCGTGCATAGAGGAGTCATTCTCATCAAGCTGCTCCACCAGAGTGTGTAGTTGCTCCGAGAACAAATCTGCATGGTATATGTACTTTTGTAACAGGTCGAACCCCTCTGTCATACGCATGCTTCTATCCTCGAGAACGATCATCCTTTGAGATATGGTAAGGACGGCTAGAACTGAACGGCTGAGCCATTGGACGGCAACGATGGCCTCCTCACACTTCCATCGACTTCGCGCCTTGAATCTATACGACGCAGGCTGATCCTTTTCTTCACGAGGATATTCGTCCACATCCAGCACCGTTAGAATGTTTGACCAGCAGTATGCAAGCTTCACCTTTGAGATGTCGCTTCCAGTGTGAGAATCAGGAACCTTTAGTTTGACAGCCGGGAACCATGCCAAACAACCTGTCATGGCACTGTGAGGAGGAACATCCTTGGGTCGCGCCGATTTGTGCTGAGTCTGCGCCACAGGTGTAGTCGAAACGATGACAAGAAGGTAGGGTGTTAGCATAGCCGTCAAGCCGAGGGTATCAGTTGAGCACTCGACATTGCCCAGGGGCAGAGGCGCAAAGGCGAGAACTGTACTGGGCTTGACGGTCTTCCCTGCTGGAGTTGGCGCATCTGGATACCGACCTAGGATTCGATGGGTTTTCACGGTTCGTCCAAGCGCACCCGTTCCTCTTGACGCCAAATGTGAGAAAGCCATCCCCCTGTTATCGGCTGATACAAGCGCTGTATGACGGGTTCCTAAGAAACCGAGGTGTGTGATAGCAACATCAGGCACGTGGCCATCTGCTGTACGGTTTTGGAGCTGCGCGGGCTCTAAATGCGGTATTGTTAAAAATGGCCTCGAAGAGCGACTAGTATCCCACGTGAAGATGTTACCGCTCGCATGTCCTGCAGCGATCGTGCTGTGGTCTGCGGATATCGCGATAGCAGTAATTGGCCCAGATTCAACAGCTGTATCCTGTCAGTTACGTACCTCTCAACGAACGAATCAAAGCCTACCTTTGGTTCCTGGCCCAATAATCATTTTGAGATTTTGGTTATAATCAAACACTAATATTATACCCTTCGAAGTTCCAAGCACTATCGTTGCTGACACTGCGAGACATGTAGGGGATCCGAAGTTTCGCTTTCCCGCTTCGGAAAATGCATGACCATTGAGTTTCCGTAGTCTTGTCCATCGAACCACCTCCCATGGTGGCGTGGGTGTTTCGAGATCGGCTTGGTCGAGGAGGAATTGCGAGCTTAGAGAGACATTACGGCTATGAGTGGAAAGAAATGCCGGAGATGAGGAGCGAGGAGTATTGAGGGCGGAGGAAGAAATTCGTGATTGAAATCGACGATCGAAAGGTCGGAAAGAAGGTGAGGGACTGCTCAAGCCAGGGCGGGAGGCTACAGACGGGAGAACGCTGCTTCCAGGAGAGGAGATGAAGGATCCCTATTTCATGTTAGAGGAGATCTCGAAATTCAGAAATTGAAGTTCCCACTTGAATAGATGGTGTATCATCCGGTCCCGACATGACCGAATCTATCGGACTCCCGGCTCGCTTCGGCAGGCCATGCAACGAGCTTCCACCCATCGAGCTGACATCCGAGCTATCCTGATGTTGCTGCTGCATGATCTCGCGATATCTATTCGTCACAGAACCGTTCCCTATAGGGGCCGGTGTAAGATGAGGGTCGGGTCCGTCGCTGTCCGACACATTCTCAAGTGGACCATCATCACCACGACCAACACCAGCACCAGCCACCTTGGGCGCATCATTCATCGAGTCGCCATTGTCCGAGCTCACGTCTCCCGCGAGCGACAAGTCTTCTGAATCGGCCATTGCGCCGTGGCTTCCATCACTGCATGCGCAAAAACTACCGCGTCGTGGTCATGGCCTGCGTGGAAGAAAGCTGTGGGTGTGGTTTGTGATTGCGATAAGGCAACAGTGCGTTTCCCGTTTATGGAGCTCGGTCAAGGTAGAGTAAGGTAGGTCGGAGGGGCAACGAAACGCCTGGGAAATTCGTACGCTTTGGAATGCTGAGTCCGAAAATGCGTTGAGAGATGCAATAACGATTTCAGCTCGTCACAGGTCAATCTGCGTTGTAAAAGCCGGGAACTAAGCAGTATCGCGCAAGCTGAAGCTATGTCGAGCTACGTAAGGTCAGTAGTTCGTACGCAGCCCCATCATGGAGGTTGGTTACAGCGGCGCAGTCGAGCGCACCTGCCCAGTCCAGGCAGGCGGGCCGGGAATTCTCCGGGCGGCCTGCGCTGTGACGTCTTTCCCGATGGGAGGTCGCATTCGCTCGCGACAAGAAGTTCCACCATGAATGGAAGCTTCTGAATGCTACACCCCCTGGCTCAAAGAAGTGAATCACTGAAAATAGAACCCTTCACCAAGAGATACTCAAAATGTCGTCGATTGGACCCCAATTGCCAGCACATCTATCAAAGCGGAAGCGCACACCAGATGATGAAGCCTCCAACTCGAGCAAGCACCGCCGCAGCGAGTCCCCAGCAAAGAACAACGACGAGATTGACCTCGAAGATTCAGACGATGACTATGGCCCCAGTGCACCTCTACCACCAAAAGCCTCCGTTGGCCCAGCTCTACCAACATCAAACAAAGACGAGATAGGCCTCGAGTCTGATTCCGACTCTGATACAGGTCCAGCACCACCAAAGCCCACCGTCGGTCCTGCGCCGCCGCCCGCCGACATCTCACAACGCCCTGCTGCTTCTCCCGACTCAGACTCAGATTCAGAAGACGACTACGGTCCTGCGCTACCAGGCGCATCAAATGCAAATAAGCCTACAATAGGACCACAACTCCCAGCCGCTGAACCAGCACTCCAGCGCGACTCATGGATGCTTGCGCCACCCGAGGCATCAGGCTACTCCGAGCGAGATCCTACCAAGATGCGCAACCGTAAATTCGCCTCTAAGCCATCATCTTCCTCAGCCGGATCCGCGGGCGTCTCGTCAATATGGACTGAGACTCCTGAAGAGAAGCTCAAGCGACTACAAGACTCAGTGCTGGGTCGCGGCGACAAGAATGCAGACACGGAACCAAAAGGAGGGAAATCACGGGATGAGGAGGAGCGCAATCGTAAGATTTCTGCCAATATTGAATCACAAAGAGGCAAGAGTCTATATGATGAGCATCAGGGCCGAAGGGAAAAGGCTGGACAAAAGGTCGAGGAAGAGGATGATCCTAGCAAGCGAGGATTCGATAGGGAGAAAGATATGGCCTTAGGTGGAAAGATTGGAACATCTCAAAGGAGGGAGTTGATGAACAAGGCCGCTGATTTTGGTGGTAGATTTCAAAAGGGATCATTTCTATAAGATATCGGTCCTCAATAACTTGTCTTTATATAAGCATCTTACGACTGAGCCGAAAACCTGCATATCACAAATCACGATATTTGCCAAGACGAAAAAGCATACAGATGGAACATATATCTTTTGTACCATCAAGCTATGGAAGACCCAGAACCACGCAAACTCCGCCGCTCCATTCTCCGTTCCCATCCAGCTGAAAGCCATGTTTTCTAGCCCAATGCAAATACAATACCTGTCTTACACAGACAATCCCAAAACAAATATCGGTAAATATTCCCTTCGTGCTATTCACGATGTCCTTGCCTTCCTGGGCACACGAGGTA
Source organism: Fusarium sarcochroum (assembly GCA_013266185.1). Taxonomy (NCBI): domain Eukaryota; kingdom Fungi; phylum Ascomycota; class Sordariomycetes; order Hypocreales; family Nectriaceae; genus Fusarium; species Fusarium sarcochroum. The sequence goes on along the minus strand of JABEXW010000086.1, from coordinate 25,518 downwards.
CGGGAACGTGACCTCGCATACCCTCATCGGGGGTATATATAGCTCACTGAGCCTTATACGTCCTCAACCCTGCCCAGATATACACTTTACCACCCTGCTGTCGCCCCACGTATATGTCATGCGGTATAAAATCAAATGCCGTGTCGTCAAGAGAATTCCTTTATAATGTCAAGATTCGTGACGGTTGTACCCAGCGTCTGGATGCCGGGAAGGAATGAGAGAAAACCATCGCTAAAAAAGAGTCGTGTCGTTATGTAAGAATAAGGAACGAGATGCACATCATTACGAGGCAGCCGGTGTACGGTTTGCCGCTTCGAGTTGTGATGGTGTTACAGTCTCAGGACTGTTCTGGTTCTCTGGCTGAGCCTGTCGCCGTCGACCAAATCGCAAGGCGCCCCGAACAGACGACAGCATACCACCAGTTTGTGTTTGAGCAACTTCTGGTGTTTGATGAGTCTGCTCAGGCTGCTGCACAGGTTGCTGCTCAGCAGCCGCATCAGCAGTTCGCGTACGCCTACGACCGGCGGGAACTGGGGAGCCATTGCGTTCGTTACGAGAGCCTCTGATCCAGGCAGAGCGGATCGCAGCAGGCAGGCCAAAACGAGGGTTGTTTCGGGGATCAAAGCTTGACCCGTTGTTTGCACCAGCCTCGTTGGTGGCATCGGGAGTCGGTCGAGGCTTGGGAACGTAGTAGTCAGCCTTGCACAGTGGGCAGCAAGCTCGTCGGCTGGTCAACCAGGGGTCGACACAGACAGCATGGAAAGCATGTCCGCAGGTCAATCCACGAACATCATCATCGTCCTCAAGTGTATCGATGCAAATAGCACATGTATCACCAGGGGCTTCGAGACATTCGGGTGGGAGGGCATCATCGATGTGATCGTCTTCATCTTCGGTATCCTCGCTAGAGATTCGCTGAAGTTGATTGTTGTTGGTAGTCTGAGCAGTCGATGTTTGGCCGTCGGTTGTTGTCTTCGGAGCATCCTTAGTCTTCTCGGCTTCGATGGCCGCAGCAGTGATGGTTATTTCGGGCGCGGGTGTTTCGGTGGCTTTGCTTGCTTCCGTGGTCTCCCCTTGGCCATTGGTTTTGGGTACGTCAGTGGCCGGTCGGTCGTCGGTCGAATCGCGTTCCTTAGCTGAAAAGTCTGGCACAATCCCGTCCGCCTCTCGAATGCTGTTAGGTCGAGTGGGAGGTGCGGAAACGCCGCCAGTAGTAGGAAGACCCTCCTTTGCACGGTCGGAAACCCAAGTCTTGTACTTCATCATCGGGAACTTGTCGTTGACCTCGTCCATCGTCATCAACTTCTTCTCACGGCGTCTGCGATGAGGTCGAGGCATGTTTTCGAGAGTGATGGGCTCGCCATCTTCGTTCATTCGCATTTGTCGATTTCGCGCATTGTAGCGGAAACAGTATTTAACACCGACAATGATCCTAGGAGGGAGTGTTAGAGCCTTTTTAAGATATGGCCCAGCCATCGTCACGTAGGCGAGGCTGGTTATGCAGGCGTAAATAAAGTCTCACCATAAGTTTGTAAAGACAACACCGAAGCCGAGAGCCACGAAGAAAAGAAGGGGCGAATTTGAACCGCCTCCATTGTCTTTCCTGTCATTGCTGTTATCGGTTGTCGTCTCGGCGGCTGCTTGCGAGGTTGTCGACGAAGGATCTTCTGCGGCTGCGGCGCGAATGACGACGTGAGAAACCTCAGTCAATATCTGATTAACGGCGACCATTTTTACTGTCGGGCAAAAGCCAGAATAGATGCTGAGCAGTGGGAGACTGGCTCGAATTGACTCGCGGGCTGCCGTGCGGGTACCATGGGCCGTTCAAGAACAAACTCTCGCGGATGCAGGGCGGCAGATGCAGAGTGAAAGGCAATTATGTCAGTATCTGCCAAACCCAAACAATCGCCCTTTGGGTGTAAGAAAGGCGATACCCGTGTTTAATTGCTCCTCCTTTTTGAAAAAAGAAGGGATATACTCGATTTGAAACGAGTAACAAGATGAGGTTGATGAGGTGAGAATGGCCTTCGGAGGGCGGAGGTGGAGTGGCAGGACAAGGCAAGGCAAGGCAAGAGAAGAGACAGATCCAACAGCAGGTGCGAAAGTGGCCGCGCAAAGGATAAAAAGAGCAGGAAAGAGCACAGAGGAATGGGGGATGGGGCGAGCGAAACCGGGCCGGGGACGAACCCTTGAGTCTGATTGGCTGTGTATATCTGGTGTGTGGAGTCGAAGCCGTAGGAGACACTGTGATCCGGTACCTCTGCGATAGCAAAGGCTAGAACACTTTGAGTGCTAGACAGGCTGGAGAAACTGGAGAGGCCCTGAAGCTAGTGAAGAGACTGGCCTGAAAGAGGGAGGTCGCTCCCAATTGGAGTAGCGGCTTGACAGGGAACTTCGGTAGGTGGAACAGTGACAAGGTCTGATTTGTCTGTGGCTGGAATAACGAATGGTGGTCGGGCTGGTGGTGGGTGGTTGGTCGGAAAGATGTCCCGTTTGCAAAATTGCGAGACTTTTTGGATAAATATCGTGAGAATAGATATATCAAAGATAAGTGTAGTTGTGTTTGTCTGTCTTTTTAGTGAATCAAAAACAGGGTGATTTAGATTAGTAGATGAATGGCGCCGTTTGTTCTGGGTCTTGCAATGACAGCCACAAAGACAATGAACACTTGGCGCGTCTAACACGGATATTGCGCAGTTTATAGGAACTTTGTAAATATCATCATGTAAGGGACCATCCTCTCGGAGCCACCCGTTAAGCCTTCTTCTGATGTGCAGGAACCGTTTCGTTCCGTATTCGCGGCGTATTTATTGCATCCATTGCATTACGCTTCACTCAGCTCTGCTTTGCTGTCGCTAACACTCGTGGCGCAGCGTGCGCGGGGAGGATGGAGATGGACTAAGCGCAGTGGAGTCTTGAATCACAGAACCTAAAAGCATGGGGACTTGTGACCAGGGTTCCTTTTGTTATTTGGCTGATAATCGAGGGCGATCTCTTGGTCTTGAATAAGACAAGTTCAGACGGGATGAACGGGAAGCGCCAGGCCTAAAATCTGGTTGTAATTAAATGACAGCTGCTGATCCAATTCTCAGTTTACAGTACTACGTACTTTACTTGATTAGCATCCGTGCAATAAACTTCACATCGAGCGTTCCCGAAATCTAAATTAATACTAGGATGCTGTTTATCTCACCACATCCGTCATGAATCAAGCTTCAACAGTCACCACTTAGTGACATCCCGAACGCAACTCTCCGAGAAACCGGCCTGCGCCGTTGAGTAATGTAATTTGTTTATCCTGTATTTTTTGCGATATTGGAATGCATTGTTTATTTGTTCATTCATTCCTTGTTTATTGAAGCCCAAAAGTTTGACCGGGTCCCGACAAAGCGCTTCTCGCCGAAACGTCTCCACTTGTTGCCGACTCAATTCGTCTCAGCCCGGCCCGCTTCACGGGGGTTTGCTTGTCTGAGGCGCTCCACCAAGATCGTCATCAGTACGAGAAAAATAAATAATGCACAATAATTCAAAAGCCTCATCGCAACAAAGAGGAAGAGGCCAAAAAGGGGGTCAATATGCAACAGCTGACAATGTTGAGACTGTCAGCCGTCGTCTCCGCCTCAGAAGGTCTAGACAAGCGGCACAGCTCAGCCGTACATACGACATGGAGGGAACGCGTCCCGAAAGCTTGGCTTCACTGTGGCTGCATGTGTACAAATACAATAGGTTTGGAATCACCAATTGCGGTACCGGTTTTTGGTGAGCTGTGCCTGTGAGACTGCGATGCGACTGACTGCGTATTCGAGAATACCCTATTGATCGGTATACGCGGTGGCCCTATGCATAAGCCCAAGTTTCACGGTGAATCCGATAAACAACAAGTAGGATATCCATTCTTCCAAGGAGTTTTCCGCGGTCGATTCCTGTTTAGAGTGATATATCCAAGAAAACTATCCAAATTGTAATGACGACGTTCCTGCTGTTGTGCAGTAAAATCGTGTCAATGTGCTACACAACAGTCGATCGAGTGGTTCTCATACAATATTAAAGCACAGCAGGCCTTTAAAACAGGCTTTCCATGACAGGTGTCTCAGGACGGGATACGACCATATCACCACGATAAACAAGGCCGCGCACAGCACGTCCGTGATAATAGTCAACGCGGCCCATTGAAGCAGCCTCAAGCGCTGCTGAAACACATCAACACGCACTCCAAGTGTCTTATCGCGAGGAAGTATCTTACAGTGCTCCTGGTTAAACTCTCACACGGCTCCCTAGCGTCGATTTCAGTCGTGTGGGTTGTGCTTTTCCCTCACACAGGGGCAGGGATCAAGTGTGATGGGGGACCGCTGCACCCCGTCTCTCTGGCGGGTCTTGGCTTACTCGCTATCGTCTTGGCCGTGGCGATTGGGTCCCTTAACACCCCAAAATGCCTCGCTTTGACTTGGGAGGTGCATTAACGCTGGCAGTCAGCGGGGGTGAGTGAGGATTGAGCCTCATTCAGCCGGAATGTGCGGGAGACTCGGCTGCAACGGGATTGATGTTATTCTTCGTTCCAGACTCTAGATACTTTATTACCTATTACTGAACCTGTTATCTCGTGATAATTAATTCTATCAAGTTTTTGTCTCTTCCGCACATCCCGGTAATTGACACTTGAATCCTGACGGGGCTATGACGCAGCCACTGACACCTCAAAAATAGGCCTGACTCTGGCTCAGACTGAGGGTTTCCAGGCCAGGTTGTTTTGTCAGACGACCAAAGATCCATGGATCCACGTCAGATCGTCACTGCGTATCCCAAAACTGTTCTTGCTAAACTCCGGCAATCTCCATCTTGCTGTCAATCAGAGAAGTTTGACTCTGAGCGGTTGGATAGGAACTTTTTTCGAGTGCCGAGATGGGGGGATGCTGTCGTCGTCAACATTAGGCTGTGCAGAGATATTCCATGCAAACACGTTGAGCGTTGTTGAGCTTAATTACAAATTACCAAATCTATGATGTCTACACCCCGAGGCTATGTTCTCTTGGCTCGGAGATGTCAATGTCAAGTACACCATAACCAGCATCATAGATACAATATTGCCAAGATCGGGTTGAATCATGGTATCTACAATATTGCGAGTGTTCTTCAGCATGAGGCTTTCCTCTTGTGTCAGTGAGGATGGATGGACCCTGACTCTCGCTGCATGTTAGCATCAACCCGAGCCATATCCAGTCCAACCGAACCCACTAGTCAGGCGTTTTGACGATCACAACGCTCTCGTCGCTTTGGCTTCTCGGAAGCTGTTGTCGAGGTGGACACTAAGTCTCTGGCGAATAGGTAAAGGCGCCAGACATTGTAGACTTTGAGCCTAGAACAACGGGCATGAGCGTTATTGGCCACAGTTGGCCTCGTCACCGGATCTCACGTCCATCCCGTCTTGCTATCGTTTTCCCTTGAAACTATGCTTGGCTTAGCTTTGCGCGCCCGGACGGCGTCGGATGGCTTCATGGACCTGAACCCCGGGTGCCACCCCCGCTTTCTGTAGTTGATGGCCTGGTGCATCCGTATCATGGGGTACTGTAACCTTTGCAGCGGAGAAGATGGCTTCAGGTATGGATCCGAATGGTGAGCATGTGGTCAAGGTAGATAATGGAGTTGAGGTACTTCTTCTCTATTATCAAGGATGCAATGCTCTTGGAAGTCAACTGAAATGACAAATAGTCATAGAAAGAAAGTGTTGTTGAGCAGCAATTCAACAGCCAACCAGAATCGTCTCTTGGTTCTCCACGCTATGGACTTCCAAATTGGGTTTTTGGACTGCCCCACGCTCAAATCGTTCTGCAGGCGACAAAGAAACGAGATCAACACTGCAGACCTCCAATCGACACAAGAACTGCAACTGCAACTCTAACTAGAGATCTCAACGGCCATATATCACTTCTTCACTAACAACTCATCACGATGCCTCCTACACAACTCCCCGAGTCTGGGAACCCTCTGTAAGTATATCCTCCCCCTCATCCAACCCCTCCCAGAACAAAGTGGTGGTGCAACAACCTTTTTACCTTTACCCCGGTAGAGCCAGACGGGTTCGAGGTGGAGAGAGGACGCACCACGCAGTTTTGAGCCAGCTAAGAGTGTGTGTGGGCTGATACTTGTCTGGTTCTTTGCAGCGTCTTTTTCGACATCACCATCGGAGGTTAGTCTATCCGTATCCGCGCCGAATGCGGAGCATGTTAGCAATGATCAGCATGTTGAAAGTGAAGCTATTCCCAATGGTCTTGATGAGGATAGAAAGATGATGACTCTATTGAGATCATCAATCACTGATACTAGCCATGAATTGCTCACATTCACTACCTTCCAACACTAACACTCCTCCCTCTAGGTGAACCACTCGGCCGCATCACCTTCGAGCTCTTCAAAGATGTCGTCCCCAAGACCGCAGAAAACTTCCGTCAGTTCTGCACCGGCGAGAGCAAGAACCCCGCGAGTCGCCCTCAGGGCTACAAGGGCTCCAAGTTCCACCGCATAGTAAGTCTCATCTCATCTCCGATCTGTACCACACCTCGCTAACCACGCTCGGGGGAAATAGATCCCAAACTTCATGTGTCAGGGCGGTGACTTTCTCAATGGCGACGGAACAGGGTCTACGTGTATCTGGGGCTTCAAGGCCTTTGAGGATGAGAACTTTACTCTGAAGCATGACCAGCCCGGTCTCCTCTCCATGGCTGTATGTTATACTGCCCCTATTACATGATATGTATACTGACATTGTTTAGAATGCTGGTCCCAACACCAACGGATCTCAATTCTTCATCACCACTGTCCCCACGCCCTTCCTTGACAACAAACACGTTGTCTTCGGCAAGGTTGCCGACGGTATGGATGTGGTCAAGAAGATGGAGGCCACAAAGACGGGTTACCGCGGAAAGGATGTGCCGAACATCGACGTGGTCATCTCTCAGTGCGGTGAGATGTAAAGCCGTTGCTATCTTTCGTGTTACTGAACTCCCATGAAATGAGTCTACCTGGGGAAATACAGTAATGTAAAACACGATCGAGTGCTGGAGAGGGGCCGAGATCTGGAACAGTATAGATACCCGCCACGAATACACATCTCAATATGCCCCATTACCGGCGCTTTTCATCTTTTGTGCCATGTTACACTGGTATCTCTCGAAGTAAATTATGTGCAGCTCATCAAGCCGACTACCGAGATGATGATACACATACCAAGCTACGTTGAACACAGGTCACTTAGCAAACACGTTTCACTTCACTTTACACACACAGGTCGTTACAAACGATTTTTGAATTTTCTTGAAATGAACTTTGTTACCCTTAGATCCCACGTATCCATCGCCCGCAATGCAACCAAACTAAACCGAAAGAAAATCATGATGCTGCGTAAATCATATGCTACATGCCGAACCGAACAGAGAAACCGATTGCGCATACAAGCTCACTCTCGCCTTTTTCTCCGACGCCCATAGACGGTGAAAGAAGAAGGGGACTGTGAGATGCGCGCATAAAAATTCAAGTGGTATCTTTTGTATCCAACGCCGTTATATGCGACCGGCGCCCCTTTTTTGTTTTTGTGTGTTTGTTGAAGTTGTGCTGCTTCATCTCCCAGAGATCACGAGACACAAAGCCGTCTATATACGCGAGAAAAAGACGAAGGATGGATGATGATCCCGTTGACGAGATGTGAGATGTGTCAAGGGGATAGTAGATTGGGTTGGGTTAACCTAGAAGTTACCAAACACCCAGTTCGTGCGTCGGCGGAGGAAGGGCGAGGGGATGGGAGGACCGTCGCTCTGTGTCTGCGCCGGGGCCTTGTCGCTGACGGGGTCGGGAGTCTCATGGAATTGGCCGCCGGGAAGCGTGTTTTGAGGAGGTGTGTTGATGTGTGTCACTTGTGTCTCGACAACAGTTCGGGTTGTGGGCGGAACAGGGGCATCGGCACCCTCGCCTGTAGGCTGTTGCTTGGGTCGAGTAGTGTAGAGAGTCTTGAACACGGTCGAGGCAGTGGGTGTTGAAGCCGCGGGGTCGGATGGCAGAGCAGTCTTGCTCTTGGTGACAAGAGCCGTAGTTGTAAGTGTCTTGGTACTGGGACCGGCACCGGCACCTCCCTCGGTAGGCTCAGGCGCAGGTCCAGTAAGAGACTCAGCAGGCACAGTAACATAGACAGTGGTAACTGTAGCAGAGGGCTTGACAGTCTCTGTCACGGTCACTGTAGCGACGCCATCGCCATTGCCAGCTCCTCCATCAGCCGGTGCAGTTGCGGAAGGCTTGGTAGTAGCCGAAGGGGGTGAGCCGCCACTCTGGTTGTCGTCAACGTCGATCTGGAAGTTAGACTTCATCTGGTCCTCGATACCGGCAGAGTAAATGTTTTGGTTGTCGGCCCATTCCAGAGCATGAGAGCCCTTGGCGGCAAACGACTCGCTCTGAGCGCCCGTGATCTTGATGTCGATGACGCTCGAGTAACTCTCGTTGCGCGCAATAGCATCCATGGTGAAACCGTTGGGATCCTTCTCACCGCGCATGAAAGTGCCGGCCCAGGGAAACTTGCCATCCTTGGTGGCGTCCATGTCGATCTTGTCGCTGTTCAGATCGGGCCAGTCCCAGTACCAGTAGATAGTGTAGATGTCGCCAGCCTTGAGATCGTCGGGAAGCTTGAGGTCGGATTGGCAAGCCAGTTCCTTGGTGGGGAGAGCGCCTTGAGGAGCGAGTTCGCTAGAGCGCTCAGTGCTGAGTTCACCAGGGTTGGGCTGATAGCACTGGCCATCGTCGTAGTTGCGCGTGGAGATGAGCTTGCCACGCTTGTCACCACCAGTGCCCTCCTTGTTCCAGAGAAGGTGGACGTCGAAGAGCTTCTCCTCGTCCTTTGGCTTGGTTGTGCCGTAAAAGTAGATGGTGCCACGGTTCTTGGGTTTGTTGGGCTGGTTGTGGGGGAGAGTAGTGTGTCCATTCTCAAGGTGCATGATGGCAACGTAGTCGCCAGGGGCAGCTTCGAGCATGGGGAACTTGGGGTCCTTCTCCAGCTTGAACTTGTTGAGAATTTCGTCGCCCGAGTACGCAGGTTGGCCAGCCTGGGGGAGAATGTTCTGGGGGATCGTATCGGTAAAAGGGGGGTTGGTCGAATCGCGAGGCACATATCCACGAGGATAGCCGATGCTACCAAACATAGTGCCATTTCGAGCGAGCTTGAAGGCATACTCAACCCAGGAGTGAGCCAAAGCTGGGGAGATGAGCGTAGACCCCGCGAGAGCGAGGCCAGAGGCGTGGAAGAGCTTCATGATGTGTGTTGTTGTTATCGTGTGAAGTCTTGATTGATTGTTCGTAGTCGAAGATTGTAAAGTTATCGATGATTCTTTGAAATGAGTTCAAATTCGTATTTCGAAAGGAGTGAAGTTGAAAAGTGACTCTGGTGATGAGAATGAATGTGTCGCTTTTTAAGCGGAAAGGAGTGGAAGAGAGGCAAAGCCCGTCACTTTCAGTGTTCGCAGACGATGTATTGTTATTGTTATTGTTGATGAAGGAGAACAATCGTTTTGTGCGCGAGAACAGTGAATAGGGCTTTCTTTGGTGTCGATGTTTGGCAGCTGGCGAACACTGACAAGGTGTGAGCACTGGCACTCAATGGGTAACAAACGGTGCTTGAACACTGACCAACAATGAATTCTCAAGCCGTCAATGAAAGGACCTAAAGCCACTAAAGGTTGCTTAAAGACTTTGCAATCAATAGTGATTGGTTCTGTTTGGGTGATGATGTATGTTGTTGAAAGAGTGAAGGCAAAGCGAGTTGTGGTGTGAGGTTCCTCCGTCCGGCGTAGGTAAGGTGTTGATAGTTTGGTCAGTCCGGCTGAGCCTCAAGAGAAGGAGGGAAACACAAGGAAAAAAGAAGTGTGTGTTCAATAGAGTAGTAAAGAAGAGAAGAAAGAAGTGACAAAGGAAAAAAAGAAAGGTTGTATACCACTCTCTAGTTCAGCATCTTGGTGTTCGTGAGTCACGAACAACGGGTAATGCGTGTGAATGGTAATGGAGAGCGCAAAAGCTTATCGACAAAGGCTCTGACGGCCAAGAGAGCACGACAGCGAACGGATAGTATAGCTTGAAGGGAGAGTGAATGGGAGGACGAGTGGTAATGAGAGGATTGCACGAGAGAGAGGCAATCAAGAACACAAGGGGGGGCTCCGTTAAACTAGACACAAGTAATGCACGGCAATCAAGCAAGCATGACAAGCAGGCACCCGGAGAACGAAACACTTTGCTCTTTTAGAGAGAAACATGAGATCGGGGACACGAGGCATTCATATCCCTAGTGAGTCCAGAACCTATCGTTGGGCAGCATGGCCGCGGTCGAGGAAACCGGCCTCGCACGATGGAGTCGAAACGGAGACGGGAAGAAGACGCAGCATGCAAGGCACGATGGAGACATGGGGGGTTGGACAAGGCGCGGCTACGGGCATATCGAGGACAGACAGAGATAGATGGCGTGTAGCTTGGCGTAGCATCAGCTAGTTCATCTCATCGTATCGCGCATAATGCATCGCGGCAGCCCTAACATGGCATGGAGACGGTAGCAATGGCGCGGTTAAACCCAACAGTGGGCATAGCAACGATAGCTTCGGAGTCTTGGCCGTCGCGAAGTCGTCTGGGGAAGCGCTCAAGGGGTACAGACATGTCCAAGAACCACTCGATAGGACAGTCTAGGATCTGGACTCGAAAAAGGTCTGCTGTCTGTCGTACAAGGGTCCATCAAGATGGAGCGGAAGAGGCATGTTTCCCACAATAGAGAACGTTTCGGAGCTAGGATCTTGATAGCCGCCTGACTGGTCATAGGCAGCTTCATCTCAATATCTCTGGAGACGCGTCTCGTGCAAGACTCACAGCCTCAAGGCGGTTGGTTGACCGTAGAGACGGGACGGGTCCCAAGGTAGAAATAGAGTCAGGCAGGGATTCATCGCGGTCTAGAACTCTTGGATAATGCCTGCAGTAGCCCGGAAACGAACCATAGCCAGGATTATAAAACCGCGAAAAAACAGTATGAAACCGTGAGATGCGAAACCAAAGGATTGGATGTCGTTGCTCGGTTGGCGCCCACAAGACTCGGGCGTCTAGTAAAATTAACTGGTCGCCGTTTCGCAAGCGCGCCGTACCTGAGCCTAGCGGCCGGGGGCCAATTGGTTGCTGTGGCTTCCCTTCTAAAATGATCGATGCAGGGATTTGACAGGGGCTTGTGTAGGCTCTCATTCGCTGGATGGTTTGTGTTGAGCCTCGTAATAAGTTGAGGTCGCTGCCCATGGAAAAAAAAGAAGCTGCTTTTTTTGTCTCAGAATCGGTTTGGCCGCCTGAGGCCTACCGTTGTGGCCTTGTGGATGCATCCTTTTTCGCTTATTCAGTACGGGAAGGCGTTAGTGAGTGAGAGTGGCTTGGGACCTTCAGTTTGACCTCATTGTGCTTAATTTAGACGCGTTGTTGTTGGTTCTAACTATGAATATTTCCTTTCTATTTGAAACCGAGATGCCCTCTTTTTTCGTATCTTTTTAATTCTCTCAATATTTCTCGTTTCTCTCACTCATCGTCGTCATCGTCCCACAAGGTCAACTCTACGGTCGCATCTTGTAAAGCATTGATGGCCATGTTTGATCAAGCGCCCAACTCCACCAGAGTAAGATGATGAGGAAACAATATCTTGGGAAAGCTCGTGTAAGACCTGGACAAGGCCGCTGAACTCGTGACCAGCAACACGTTCATCAAATGACATGAAATGTTTTTCTCTTCTTGTCATGCTCTTCTTACACCTGATGCTCTTGGTTGGCCCAGCTATTGGTCACGCTCTGCTGATGCTGTGTGTCGTTTCACAGAAACATACATGTGTCCAGCAAACAACATCAAACTCCATATTAACAATTCAATTTAACTAGGGACTGCATCAGTAACCGATCTGTTCTCTTTGTTGGTATTCATGGCTCATGCAACTCACCGCTCTCCAACTGTCCCCTTCAATATACAACCCTCAACTCAATCTATCTATCACTACCACATATCTCCAACTCCTCCAAATAGATATCGAATTCTTGCACGCTAATAATCCTCCTTCAGATTTCAAAACCCCATAAATCTATCGTCTGAATATTCAATACCTCCGCACCCCTTTCAACCTCATTACATCCCTCACACACACCCCCTCCCTTGTGTACTCCTCCCACGCCCTCTTTGTTCTCATAAACTTTTACCTCACTCTCAAAGAACGCTCACTACTTACGTCAAAGACCCCTACTTGGTAAATCCAATTAATTGATTATCTCACTTTTCAAACTATCCATCATCATTACATAGACAAAGTTTCTGCTCTTCACGATTTTAGTTGAAACAACTCACGTGCTTGGTGGCGTGGCCGTTTCTTCAACTGTGTTCTCTCAATGTCTCACTTCCCCATTCTCCCTCCCATGTCTCTCTCTATTACTCCGTTCAGCTCTTCTAAACTAGTTTCCGTACATAATTGCTTTTTTCGATGTAGATGGCGTGGGCCGACTATTTGGTTTCGAGTCCCTTTCTTTGCTTTTCCCTCCCATAATTCAAGGGAATAAAAACCGTTTTCTCACACCCTCTAATACTACCTAATTCGATAACTCAGCTGAAGTGGATCGTGATGAAGAAACACCACAATTCTCCATCACAAACCTTCGTCTTGTCGATCCTCCTGGTGCCTGTTTGCGTTGGGAATGTCGTCACTGTTCCTTGCCTTAGTGTTGGTTGGTGATGTAGTGATCGACCGCGACCTGTCAATCTTAAAACTTTCTTTAGCCTACTGATGATCTGAGATCCGAGACGTCATGGCCGGAATTTTGCTGAAACTGATCATCACTTACACACGCAGATCGAACGACAGACATCACCGTGAAAGCTGGTGGTTTGGCTAATTAATTATTTTGTAAATATTCTGTAGACTACCAAACGATATGCCTGTCGTATCTATAACGAACATGGTATTACTGTACTGTCATGATCAAAACAATTCCCATAGTTTCTCCTCAAACGCCACCCGTACATGACTATTATGACATTGACCACGTAAATGCATCATTCCATCTCATCAATAGTATCGCTCTTTTCATATGCTCAATTACCATCCTCCTGCTGCCGCCATTGTGACTGGCACATGGGCATCAATAGGATCTCCTCTGCGTCGCTTCATAGGCCGAGGGCTACCGTCACGGTCAGCTCCCGCCATTTGCGCCCATTGTGATTGTGTCCACAGAGCTGTTTGGTCACTGCTGGACTCGACCTTGTGGTGGGATCCCCAGTCTGATCCGGCACCAGTGCCTGTAGACCACCCGTCCAATGCCGGCATGTCCCAGCCTTGTAGACCAGTGTCGCAGTCTGAGTTGTCATATCCAAGAGTACTTGACAGATCCAGTGCCGAAGTAGTTGCTGTGCTGTGAAAGGGGTTCACGGTGGACATGACAGGCTTGAGATCTGCCAGTGTGGTATGAGCGTCGTAGTAAGCCGCCTGGTTGTGACCGTGTCCATTGAGAGGCTGGCTCTCACCCGCGGTGCTGCAAGTCGAGGGCATGAAGCCGACGCCTGTGCTTGGGGGCATGCCGTGCTCGAAGCTGCCCGGGTACGACCCTTGCAATCCCGCCGTTGGTGGAGGCGTAGCGAGTCCGCCAGAGAAGGACTCGAATAGTGTAAGCCCATTGTTCGATGCAGGCACGGTTGACACTTGGCCCAGGCCCTGGCTGGGATCCCAGGCAGAGCTAAAAGTCTCGTTCATTGCTGCCGTCATGTGCTGGTTGATTGAAGGTGTAGGCGACATAATAGCATCTCGCGTCATGGAGGCTGAGGGGTAGACAAGGGCCTTTTGCTGGTGGTAACGAGACATGGGGTCGTTGACAGTCAACCATCGCCACGAAGTACCAGCGGGCTTGAAAACTGGGTTGTACTTGTACCATTGGTTGGTTGTGTTGAATCGCCAGAAAACGATACCCTGTCGAACCCATCGGTTCGAATCGGGCGCACACGACCAAAGCTCTTGGTACATGGCCACCTTGCAGATGAGGTCGCTTCCTGTGAGGTCGCGACGAGCCCAGGAAGCGGCATCGCCATCATCCTCAGATCGCTTGCGCTTGCTGCTAGATCGGTCAAGATCGTGCTTCTTGCGGTCACCATCTCCCTTGGAGCGCTTGTCCTTCTTGCGCTGGTGCTCTACATCAGGATACTGTACAGCCATGCTCAGAATGCTAGCCCACTCAACGGCAGGGAAAGGGACGTGGATATCCTGACGAGGGCGGGAGTGGCAATCACAGTCGGGCTTGGAATCGCTGCAGCCTCGGCGGTGAATGCCAGTCTCGTTGGTATAGACGCTGTCCTTCTTGTCGTCGCCGTGAAGCTCTGACGGTCGAGTGAGACGAGTCACACACTTCCAGCGGTGGTTTTGGAGGTTGGGGTTTGTGATTGCCACCTCGACAAAGCCAGTGAGCTCGGATCCTGAGGGGAAGCGAGCGTGCTCGTGCAACTCAAGAGTTGCGCACATCTCCAGGAGCAAGCACTCCTCATCACGAGTGGGAAGATCTATAGTCTCATAGATCTCAGGTGCATCCTTCTGCCAGCGGCGGGTAACCGTCTTGACACAAGCAGAGGTAGTTCGGTCTAGTGAACGGGTGTACTCGTGGAGTAGCACATCCTTTCCAAGTACACTTGGGCTGTCATCACAGTTGTTGTACTTGTTCAGGTGAGGGAAGGACTCTGTGTCCAGAGCAGTGTCTTGGGCATCGTAGGCGATCTCATCTCTGAACTTGACCTCAGACGAAGAGACATAAATCTCTGCTGTCTTGGGTCGAACTGTGATCAGAGACTGGAGAGCCAGGAGTTGTGAGAAGTATTCGTAGTTGGGCTTGACATCAGGCACTCGGCCCTCTGCAAGAGCAGTCAGGACGGGGTTGGACTTGAAGGATTCTTGCTCCTCCTCATCATAGTAGTCCTCAGAGTTTGTTGAGCCAGGCTCCTTCTTCTCTTCAGCAGGAAATAGGAAATGGACTAGAAGTGTCAGTTGGATGCATAGACTTGTATGAGGTGATCTAGACTTACAGCATCGCAAGTCTTCAAAGAACTTCTTGACTACTTGCATGTGGCTTGAGACCTGCTTTCGTCCCATCTGCTCAATGCTATCGTTGCTGTTGTCGATTCGGAAAATCTCCTTACTACCGAGGACAGCAACGCAGATGGTGAAGATGTATTCGCTAATAAGCATGTTGCGGCCGTGGAGCTTTCCACCCATAGAAAACTTGCGGCGGCCCATGTGAGGCATGAGGAGAACGGCTGAATCGCATTAGTACAAGTTGAACCAAGCACAACTGAGGATCATGTTCTTACAGTCAACAAAAGCATCCTCGAGCTCAGGTCTCCTCCAAACACCACCCTTGTCCTTCTGGGTGTCCTTGTGTGCTTGTCGGTTGCGGTATTGGCGGAAGGCAGGCCAGAAGTACAGAGGGTTGACTCCATTTCGAGGCCTCCTTTGGTAACGAGGCTGGTTTCTTGGTGTAGGAACACGGTACAAGCACTCGAATGATTGTGAGGGGATCATGGGAGCTGGAAGACTGGCTGGCACGGATGGCGAGATGCCTACCGAGTTGGGATAGCACGTAACCATGCTGTTGAAGTTGTGTGATTGCGCATTGCCGTTGGCTTCCCGTAGAGGTAGGCGGCTGTTGTTGTGATATGTTCGTCGAGCATCTTGAAGATAGTCTGGTGAAGGTGTATACCGTTGTGAAGACAGCACCGGTCGAGGGTGGTAGAGTGATGAAGACATGGCAACAAAGGTGTTGGCAAAGGAATGCCGGCAAGAGAGCTCAGGAGAATATGCTTAACCCAACTGAAATGCCGTTTGTGACTCTACGAATGCAGACAATGAGTAGACAAGAGATGATGAGAATGTTGAAAGGAATTCAAGACGTGGAATGGTGGGATAGATGTATGCATCTGAAGAAAGGAGTGTCCAGGCACTGGAACGAAGAATCGTCAGGAGACATCTAATAAACATCTATAAATCCAAGACTGGGGAGTATAGCATTGATAGTCTGCGGAGCGTGGCCAGGGCTGGCCGCCCCTCCTCAACTCAAACGATCAAGATCAATCATCATCCCGTCCACCAAAGGGCAATGGGGGTGGGAAGCGCACTCCATCGGCGGGGAACCGACCTGGCTTTGCCCGGAGGGAGGTCTAAGTCGGTAGTCGTGGCGGCCAATTGTGAGTGCTTGCAGAAGCCACCAGCACATGGCAGCTTTGAGCTTTGGTCGAGGGCGTTAGTATGCAAGGGAGGATCAGGGCGGGGCCGCGACACCTACGTGCTAACACCAGGGGACTGTGGAGGGGGCGTGTGTCAAGACATGTCAAAGACATCTTCAAAGCGAATGGCGCAAGGTATGTATACAAGATTAGAATCAGACATTAAGAGGATCCGCAGTTCCCCTGTCAGGGCATTAAATTCTTTAACGAACCTATAGTCCAGATCGTAGCCACTTCGGATAACGTTGCGAGTAATGCATGTCGTCCGCTTTGCAGCAACCAATCGACCCTTGCCAAGGGAGAACGGCGTAGAGTTGGTTCGAAGAGAGATGCCAGCCGTGCAGGAACGCTCAGCCTTGTTGCAACTCTTTCTCCTGGCGAGGCCATCGAGTAATAGTAACTCTGTAGTGTGTATCTCCATACTCAAACGTCCATCTCATCGTTTTCATTGCCAATATTGACCCGACTCCTCCCTCTTCCTGTCAATTGCTGGAGGGCAACCTTGTTGACTTGCCCTCCTACCTTCTTCTGCATCTTCGCAATCTCCTCCTCCGCATCGACAGCTTCTGCCTCTGCAAAGTCCAAGACAAGCTTACGACCAAGCAAGTGGGTGTCCCTCAACGCATTTAGCGCGTTCTCGGCTTCGCGGGGAGTGACAAAGTCGGCAAAAGCAAAACCCCTTGGGGTATAGTCAGCCTTCTTGGGAAGGCGTACCGATCTAAGCTGACCATAGGTCCCAAACAGTGACCTGATGTCCTTCTTCGTAGCCTGGAAAGGCAAGTTCTTGATGATGATCTTGGTACGCTGCCCTGCAGCCTTCTTAGCCTTGTCTTCCCGACGTCTCTCCTCAGCTGCGTCATGGCCCTTGTGTGATGCCTTGACAGCGAGTGCGTGATCGTCAAGGACATGACCATCCATGACTTTGAGTGCAGCCTGAGCTTGGCTCTTCGTCCGGAACTCCACAAAACCGAATCCCATGCTAAGCGTCTGCCCTGGTTTCTTGGGATCCATCTTAGTCTTGACCCTAGCAGAGACGAATCCGTCGAGGGACTGAAAAGTTTCTGCAAGCCGCGATGTGGACGTCGAAAAGTTTAAATTGCGTACAAAGAGCGAGGTCGTTTCCAAATCCTCCTCCGGCTTATCACCGCGTGACAGCAAGTCGTTCACACTAAGGTTTTGGACCGTCGGAGCCGGCCGATCTTTTAGTGACACGGCTTGATCCAGTTGGTCGCCGCCTATGAAGATGTCACTTGGCGCTTTTTCCAAAAAGAGAACGCTATCGCCGATCCGGCGATATGCCAGCTTGCCGAATGCGGATTTGGCGTAATTGGGCTGCGAGAATTGGACAATGGCAATTGTCCCGCTTGGAGGCATCAAAACTCTCAGCACGGGC
The DNA here is from genome assembly GCA_013266185.1 of Fusarium sarcochroum. NCBI lineage: Eukaryota > Fungi > Ascomycota > Sordariomycetes > Hypocreales > Nectriaceae > Fusarium > Fusarium sarcochroum. The sequence continues at coordinate 7,844 of JABEXW010000086.1, read as the reverse complement.
CCAGACTCCTCAAAAAGCTTACGGAGCTCGTCGATCGTAGTTCCGTAAGGAAAGTTTTTTACCAAGATAGCCGTATCGCCTCTCTTCTTTGATTTGAAAGCCTCAAGATCCACCCCATTAGCGGTAAAATAGGCTTTGGTCTCTTGGATGACGCTCGTCTCTGCGATAGCCTGCTTGATGGCAGCATCGGCTGAGGTAGGGTCAAGAAGTTCGGATTTTGAGACACCAAGACGGTCGGCGACTGATGCGTTGACAGCATCCTGGCTCATGTAGAGCGCATTCCAGTTAAACGTACTTGCAGCTGCCTCCTGTTTCTTTCGAATCATGTTTTGTTTCTTGAGAGGGAGCTTTGAAATTGCAAACTCATCCAAGCCTGTGTCTCTCTTTGCACTGGCAGGAATGATATGAATAATACGCCCCTGAAACGTCGCCCCGTCCATGGCTTGGAATGCTTCAACCGCTCCCGACGGCTCAGTAAACAGAATCAGGGCAAACCCCTTGCTGGTACCTGAATTGCTGACTGGCAGATGAACCTGGGATTCAAACGTTGTTAGCTGATGATCAGACTAGTAAAAATCTCCAAACAATGCAGTAAAATTGGCAACAATTCAGCTAATCGAAGCATCTACTAAAATATTCGTCTCAAGGTTCTCAGCATCTACCGTAGTATAAGCTGTCCCTATCTGAGGTTCATCACGTCGCCATATTTTGCATATAAGAAAAGTTTGTTTGAAACATACCTCTTCAAGGGTTCCAAACCGCTCAAAGCTCTCTCGAAGATCCTCTTGGGTGGCACTGTAGGGCAAGTTCCGGACGAAAAGTCGAGATGTTTGGCGGATCGATTCAAGTGAGTCGTCTTTTGCCGGTTCACCCCCTGATACCTGGACCTCAACCTCCTCCGTCGCCACGTCATCCGTAGATGGCGGGTCAACAGGAGTGATTTCCATAGCATCGCCTCCCTCGGTATGATCAGTCTCAATCGTGGAGGGCCCTTGCGCAGGAGTTCGTTCCAGATCATCGGGATCAACGAGATCCAGCAGTCTGTTGGTTCGTGACCGAAGCCAATCGTCATCTGCAGCTCCTTCCTGCTGTTCCAGATCTGGTTGTTTCGTTTCCTTGGACTCCGCAGTCTCCTCAGCTGCAGGAGCTTTAGCCTGCACGTCAGAGACTGGCTTTGCTTCTTTCAGCTGAGATGGCAAAGGCGCAGAGACCTGAGGATTCCCTGGTGGATCGATCTTGCGCTGCTTCTCCCTTCGAGTTGGGATCTGCTCGTACTCATCGTCGCTCTCCTCTTCAGGAACAGCAGTGGCAGCTACAGCAGAAACTCCATCACCGATACCACCACGAACACCATCGTCAAGTGCGCCCTCCCTACCTTCCTTCATAACATGAAGGAATTCGCGTAGCTTGGGGTCCGCCGCTGGAGGCTCATCTCGCTTGCGCTTTTTCGAGCTCAAGTCTGAGTCCTTCTCAACCGAGTGCTGTGTGCCCTTGATTGTGGTGGATGGCGATGATGCAGGTTTGGAATGCGAGGCACTCTGGCCTTTGAAGAGGGCGGGGTCTGAGATCTAACATTCCATTAGCAAGAGTAAGTCAAGACATTTAGGAGGAGTCGCTCACGGGTCTGGCTGTCTCGACGGCGATCTTGGACATGCGAATGTAAGACTTGTTGAAGTACTTGACTGCCTTGGACGCATCTTCGGGTGTCTTGTATCCCACATAGCCAATGCGTCGCTGGGGAATCAACTTTACGTCTGTAATCTCGCGTCCCTGGGCGGAGAAGTGCTTCCGAAAGTCAGCCTCGGAGATGTTGGGTGGCAAGCCCTTGATGAATATTCTTGATGAAGCCATTGTGATGTCGTTTGTGGGTTATCTCCCGGTCAATGGTGAATGGTTCACCGGGGAAGTTTAACGCGTGAAGTCATTTTCGGAACGTGGACTCTTTTTGAAGGGAGAAGAGAAAAAAAAAAGTTCTCTACCACATTCTTATTGCCCGAGGTTGGGACCTTCAGTTGGCCCGTGCACCCGGATTTTCTAACAGTCTGACCCCACTATCGGCTTCTACGCTGCTTCTACTCCGTACAAACAGACGTTTCTCTTCACCGCCCTCAGCTCAGTATGGGAGAAATTCCAACGAACAAGTCAAACGCCACCATAACATTTAACAACGCTGCAAACAGTTTGACATAGTTACTGAAATAACACAATAGGTTTTATCCCCGTAGTTTGTTTGATCAATGAGGTTTTTGGGTCACATACTTGACAAGTTATGTATACGACAAGCATCATGCATGAGATTGATGATAAAAGTTCTGCCATGCTGTATAGTTGCTTCACAATCAATCATGCGTAGGATATTAACCCAGAGTTGCTCATATAAATCAGCTACCTATGATTGACAAGAAGCTGGGTCGGTATCATGGCACTTCCACTGCATCAAGTAAAGAATGCTGCTGTGGAGGGGATGCATTTGCCTCACGACACCTCTTCCATCCAAGACCTGCATTCTGAATACCAACGGGGTATGTTAGGATTCAGTGGCTTTACAAATTTCGTGATACTATCTGAAATAACCCGTTTGTAATAGAGCCTCAATCTTTAGGTGCTACTTTTATAAAGATATGAACGTGCATACAAAGGAGAGCGAAGTAATAAAGTGTTCCTCAGCAACACTCCACGAATTTCATGGGACATCTGTTAATAGTAGATATTGCAACAGTAAGGAACTACCTTCTACGAGTTCTTCAGGACGGGAATGAATATAGATTCCTTCTGACCACTATGCATCCATCCAAGTCCAGTGGTGCGGCGTTATACGTTTGCTAGATGGCGATCCTGCTTACAACTACCATGACCTATCTGCTTACATAGGTGAGGAGAAAATAGTGTAATGGAAACCTGGAGAATTCCTCTGACCACTAGCTTATAGTATATTCTGTTCCCGTATGTCCCATATTGGTATGATCATACTCTATCATAGCATCAATCAGTATAATAGCTTAGATGTTAACTGAATGCGAAAGCAAGATCTACAAAACATCAAGTTCTCCGCGCGGTTTCCGAGCAACTTGGAATTAACTTTCTTCGAGTAGCGGTGAGTAGTAGTCTAGAAATATTCTAAAGCTTATATGGCTATATAGCTTGAATTTGGTGCTCCGACATTCCTGTGCACCTATCGTCACTCACTGCTGCCCCTACGTCTGGTTCATGGCAATTGCGAAATTCGACGCAGATACGGACAATTTCTTTATGACGAAAAATACAAAATCTGTTTCTTTGTTTCTCTATCAATGATCTCTCAGAGGGGTGCTCAAAATGCATTCTTGATGTGCATTATGGCATAAGTAAGATGCACACTCCACAACCATGAGCCTTGGAATGATTGGTGAGGGAATGCGGATGCAAGCCATTTTTCTCTGGAGAATTCTTGATAAACTTTATGGAGGGCCATCTGACTCTCGACATGCTTGACCGCTCAAACTTGGGGAGTATAAGAAGACCGCTCTGGTCGCATGTCGCTTCTATCAGAAGTTATTTATCATGGAGGACATTCAGACAACTACATGAGCAACCCGAGACGACTTGTCTATTTGGATCACCTATACCTTGAGATGCATATACAGTGATGGGAAACGCCTAGGTCGAGTTTGCGGATGGATCGGTTGGGCAAACGATTACGATACACATGCGGCACTCAATTTCGGAACTCTTCGGTACAATTATCAAGCTGCGACAATTCCTCGAAGGCAACTACTCGGTCTCGGTCGACTATGGATAGACTTTGACGTGATTGGTTATCATATTGATTGAAAGAGCTTGGAGATTGGCCTTGGTAGTCCTGGAATCATATCACGACATCCCATATATGATCCATGGAGCAAGAGATATACTGCCCCCCGATGGACTCGGCAACTTCGTCACAATCAACCCGACTGTAAAGACTCGACTTATAGTACAATATCGTTTCAGCTGCTTTGCGGTCTTCCTCTCAGTTGTCAGCTATTACTCATGGCCGGATCAGTACGAAAACTCGGTTACACTCGTTTGCCTCTCACTCAAACAACCAACGAATCCATGGCTACTAATCCGCAATAAGACGACTTAATCAACGCTTGTTTCAGTCTCATTGGTAGGTGCGTATATTCAGTAGGAAGCTTGTAGAGCCAGGTGGTAAGTATAGCATCGAGCGGCAGGCATGTTGAGTGATATAGTCATTTGTACGTACTTCGTGTACTTTTATAGTTTGCCATTCAGCCGTACGTATTACTACCTTTTTAAAAGTCATATCGTGCTTTTTCATTTCTGGTGTCTTCCTTATTTTGGCAAAAGATGTATGTGCCTTATTAGTCGGTCAAATGTGATATCTTATGTCTCCTTAGGCTGGAGGGCTGTCTATTATACTTATTCTTTTGCCAAATTTATGATTCGTCGAGTCCAAACTCTGATACGGCTACCTTCTTACTTCATTGTTTGCTACTTAAACTGTAGATGATGTCTTTGAGTTCGTTGACCTTCCTCGTCCGGGTTAGATACAATCACTCACGCTCAGTGTCGAAACATTCACCACCTCCGACGTGATGGGTTCAGGTAATCGAACATCAGTCTTTGATTTCCGTTTACATTGCTCTTCGTGGTATTTCTTGACATGTTTTATGTGAAATTGTTCTTCAGATGTAGTAGATTACTTTCATCAGATGGAACCGCTGGCTCAGTGTCGAACAACTATACCTATACTTTTGAGTCTATTTGAACACTAAACTCTGCCACTTTGTGATTCTTTATCTAAGTAACATCTGCTCTAGTTTCCTTTGTGTGGTTATTACGTGAAGAGCCCAATGCTGCCGGCTGTTAGCACAATTTCTCAGGTTCATACTTGTTATTTAGTTGTAACATGCGATGGAGCCTTCATCATCGCTGGCTTTTCAATACCAGTGAACGACGTGATAATCCGACCTAAGACAAGAATAGCGCAACATTATCTTGATCCAGAGTATCCCATTAGATGAGAGTAGAGAGTACAGGGTAGGAAATATCGAAAAAAGTGGATAACAGCGCCAGACAGGTACGTACTCACGGGTGCGAGCGGCGCCGCCTTTCCCCAGGCGTGCGTCGTCACAGTGAAGCACGCCCGGGCGTCAGGGGGCAGCTCCCGCTGACGAGGCTACGGTATAGCTTGCCCGAGCAAACAATCCAATCAACACCACAAACACGCGACTCGCATTCACTCCACAAGGCTTTAGCATCGCGCCCCATTGACAACAAAAATCTACAACTTAATCGACTGTAATACTATTCGCTCTATATCGCCCGAGAACACTGACGCCTCTATCTCCCGCTCATCGCGTACGTACACCCCGGATTCTCTTGACATCCTCCCGCCCTATCGCCCTTGAGAAAGGAGGGCGCAAACCGAGGCGCTGTCAAGCGCCAGCCTCACAGCGACAACACCAGCTAACATAACACGCCCAGTCGCACCTGTTACCCAAACCGAACACTTCTTCCAAATCCAAATACAAGATGGCCGAATCCAACAAGATTGAGACCCCCGCGCCCCGGGAGAAGCTCGAGGGTAAGCAAACACCCCCTTGAATACTTGCGAGAAGGAGCATCATGCTGATACACGGCCAGCCCAGATCAAGTCCGCCGACATGGTGAGATAGCCCGAAATCCGTACCGAATAATCCAAACACGATCGCTAACGAGGGTCGATAACAAAGACGGAGGACATGCAACAGGAGTGCATCGAAGTTGGTATGGGGAACCCATGATGGCGTTGCCTTGGGGGTATCAAGACAAGGCTGACATGATCACAGCTCAGGAAGCCATGGCCAAATTCACCATTGAGAAGGTTACTTTGCCAAGCACTGCATTTCCGTCATTGCCGAAGCTAACATGCCATGACAGGACATCGCACAGCACATCAAGAGAACAGTTAGTACACGCCAAGCATGTCACGACCGATTCCGTACTTACATGATTTCAGTTCGACGAGCGAAAGGGACCTACCTGGCACTGCATTGTTGGCCGAAATTTCGGTAGCTTTGTCACTCACGGTATGTGAAACTTAACTTACTGATCTCCGATTTCATACACCCCGGTTCAGCCTCGCTGACTCCTCCTGCAGAGACCAAGCACTTCATCTACTTCTACCTTGGCCACTGCGCAATTTTACTATTCAAAACGCAATAGGCATGGGAGAAATGGCTCACCGGTGGGGGCCTTTGGAAGAGCTTGTTGTGAGCGAAAAGGAACGGTGTGGTGGGACAAGAGAAAGGCAAAAAGCCAACGGGACATCATGGCTGCCATGCCGTCCACCCTACCCTACTTGCCTCTATGTACGAGACGGGCGGCCGTGGAGCTTGCGGCTGTACTAGGTTCATGAACAATAATGAGGGGCGCTCGCCCGGTTTTTCCAATTCTTGCTGTTCCTGGCCCATATGTTGAAACTTGGTAGGGGTGGCTGATCTACTGTCACGGGCTGCCAACTTGTGCCTTGTGCTTATGCAAGGCTGTTGGCGATTAGCTCCAGATCGGAGAACCTGGTTGTTCCTGAGACAAATGGCCATCACTGTAAGACATGTTCATATGCTTTCGATCTTTATCCCAGGTTCTCGCGAAGTTGCTTTTCTCTGGATTGATCGAGTCATAAGAGACACTAACCATGGGAATCGCCGATTACCGTATTTCCCCAGCATCACAGATATCACGGCCATCGGACGTCTTCACTTAGCCCATACGATCAGCAGCCTAACAACGATCCACCTCGATTGAGCTCACGTGGTGTGCAAGAAGCTAACTACTGTACTCCATGTCCATGACAAGCCGCCCCAGATGGACTACAGTATCCGGCCGGTCTAAGCAGCAGGCGGCGGCACACCCGCCAAAGGTTGGCAGCTGGAGCCTTTGGGTCGGGACAAAGTCAAATGCCTCGCCCGTCCTGCCGACTCGGTTTTTCTCTAGCTCGGCCACTGCAACTCTCCCGAGCGATCAGGCCAACCCAACCCAAACCAGACCAACTTGACTAGTTCAAGGAAGCTAAATACTTTTTCGGAACGGAAGCGGGGGCTCCATAGTCGACGCCTCTCGTGGGGGCGTTTACCAACTTAAGTTGGAGGGTACAGGTACAGGTACAGGAACAGGAACAGGAACAAGACGAACGATTTGGATTTGAATTTTCCTCTCTCCAGGAGCAAAAGTTAAAAACCCAAACTGGAAAACTAAGTTAGTGTGACGGGTAAAAAAGCGAGATGTGATAGCCGATATCAGGTCTTTTTGTCCGAAAGACGCCAGTCAGAGAGAGATCTTGGCTGAAAATTGAAGTGAAGTGAAGTCAAGCGTCTATCAGAAACTCTAACAGTAAGGGTATTGACGTGTATGATGTTATCAAACCACGGGATCATCAGGCACTGGGAACTGTGACCTCACATGGGCAGAGAATTGGGTAATGGCTGAAACAACTGGAATTGATCAACCTCAGGTTATTTCATCTTTATTCTCGATTACCTACACGGCTACAGTACAGTACAGTACGATAAAATGGAGAAGCCTTTTTGAAAATGGTCCGGGCCGCTGCCGTTAAAATCATCCAATAATACGGACCCTCTGCCGAACGGACGGAAACGAAACTGACTCTGCTCTTTCGATGGACAACACCATCACATCAGTCAAGCCAAGGCCCCAAATGACCGAGACCACTCGATCCAAGTGCCAATGCAGCGTTTCGCTGCCCACTCACCCCCCCGCTGAGTTGGTCCCCGTCCCCTCCAGCCAGATCCTTGTCCAGAAGGGACCATATCTGACAACGGATGTCAGCGGGAAGAAGACGACGGGCAGGACTGTAAACG